>WEIS01322681.1:0-10435 GCA_013389965.1 Todus mexicanus | reverse complement strand
TACGTGTGTGTGTGTGTGTAAAGTACCTTGTTGTTGATTCTTCGCTTGACAATCACCTTTGGTGTTTCCCTCCGAATTACTCTGTTCGGATTTTCTTCTGCTTTTTTAAACTCAGTCTGGAAAACATGCACCTCCCTCTCCTGTATCTGAATGCATTTACCATCTGTTCCCTGGGTGATAAAAGTACCAAACCATGAACTGAAAACCACCAGGTAGTAAAGGGTAATATAGCCTCTATTTTCCCCACCTTTTCTCTGTCTAATGCACTTAAGGGGGAGGACAGCACAGACATTGCCCTCCATGAGGGAGTGAGGAGCTTGCAGCCCTCCCACCTGTGCATCTGCTTCTTCCACACCAAGTCATGGCAAGAGCTTCAGCTGTAGCCTGGAAATGCGAGCAAACATAAACCCAACTCTCCTTTCTTCATGCAGGCAGTGGGCAGTGCAGGTCACTGCTCAGGGGGTGTCCCAGGACCCTGCCTTCTTGCAGTGAGGAGCTGCTGCAGTCTCCAGCACAGCGCAGAGAAACCGAGTCAGGATTCCCAGCTGCGCCCACACCCAGGTTGCTGCTCATGGCTGTGGCTGGAGTTGCTGGAATAGCACTTTATTCCATGTGCAAATCTCTTATTTAAATGTTTTCTCCTAATACTTAATTTGAACTGGAGTTTATAAAATCTGGGAATTTGCAAGTAGTGTCACCTACAAGCTGATAGCTGGTTTCCAGGACAACAAATAACACAACTGTTAAGGGAGTAAAACTTTGCATTAAGTTGTCCATGTCTCATGTTCTAGTTATTCTCCCAGGTAAAGAGCCGCATCCCCTAAAGAATTACAGTAAATGCTGAAAAAAGTCCTTAACGTGCTTAAAGCGCCTAATGAAGTAAGTTTTGTCTGGATGGCAGCTATGAGGTTGCTGTTTGCATTTGGACCGTAGATCATAGTTACTTGAAACACTGGATCCCTGCAAGGTCTCCTTATGAGGCAGGTTGTCTTCATACTTAACGTGCAATAATGAGATGGTTTGAATTTTATAATCTTAATCTTATATAATTACTCTCAAAATAGCTTCTGATTCATCCTTCCCTTTGAAGCTTACAGTTTGCGTTCCAGTAAGCTCTTGCATGGCAGGAACCCTGTGGTAGCAGCAAATTAATTTTTAAGAAGTTTTTTTTCTAGAGAACTGAAACTTTGGCGTAGCCAATTTGAGAATTCATGTCCCTATCTTCCTATAATCTGTTACCTCGCTGGGTGTGCACAGGAGACGAGGAGGCTCTGTCTGGGTTCCTGCAGAGCCTGTGCTGGCAGGAGGAAGCTGGTGGGAGCTGATAGTGTGAGACGCAGTGTCCAAGGACTGAGGAAGCACATGAACAGGATAAATCTCCTTTTAGCTTTGTGCAAGAGGAAGGTTGAGTTTGCAGAGCTTCCAGGGGGACATTTCAGAGGCTCTGGAATGTCTCATCTCAGAACATTTGCAGTGTTCACCTCGTGAGAATTCCCACCTCTCTGGTGGTTTGAGAGGGGAGCTTTCCTTCGAGCTACATGTGATAAACCAAGTGTGGAAACACTCTTTGTGTAAAACAACTTGTGAAAACTTCCTGCTTTCACATTACTTTCAATTCCCTTTCATTGTGCTTTCTTCTGTGAAATTGCTTGTGGTTGACGGAGTGACAAAAGATTTGGGCATGCTCCACAGCAAAAAGCAGCTGGGACTGCTGCTTGCCTTCACCTAGAGACACTCTCTAAAGCGTACAAGGTTCACAGGAGTGTGCCCGGTGCAGGAGTCTCTCAGGGTCTCTGCAGATATCTCGTATTGTTGTGCTGTGCTGGACAGCTGAGGGGAATAATCAGTAAACTTTTACTTCCATTACTAAGAAGCAAAACCACCCTGATGTGTTTCTTTCTGGATGGGCTGTAGTACCAAATATTTCTGACTTCATTTTCCTCTCCCTCATATTCTGAGGATGCAGCACTGTCCCCAGCTGTGTGATGCTCCCTGTCCCCCTGCAAGGAAACCTGACAAGCAGCCGAGCTCTGTTGAGCTGCACAGGGTGTCAGTGGGTGCAAGTAGAGCCGTATGTGACAGCTGACACTTGTTCCTGTTGCTCGGATCACTCACTCCCTGGATAGGAGCAGGTTGGCAGGTCTTAGAAAACTCAGGGGCTTGTAACCTGTGGACCTGAAGTTGATGAATATCTCCAGTGCTCTCAAGGTCTTGCTGCCTGACTTGCTGCTACGTGGGGGCTGCTCTGCAACCCTTATTGCCACCCACAGCATGAAACGACATCTGAGGGATGACAGAAGCTCTGCTCAATCCATAATTGTTTTCTGACCTGGTCCTTTAAGATCTGCTGAGAACTTGCTGAAATATTTTCCCCCACACCTTTGTGATCTTGTTTGAGTGGCAGCCCCTGCTGCAGTGCTTCTCAACACATCCAGCTCCTGTGCTTCTAGGCTGCTTGTGAAAAGCAAATTGACTGCGGTTAGACTTTGAAGTGACAGCTACTAATGACTTGTCTAGCTCAAGAATATTTCAGGAAATATTCCTATAGCTCATAGCTGTCTAGAGAGCACAACCAGTAAATCAAGAAGGGAAATGTTGCTAGAGTTTCAAACGACAACCAAATAGCAGTGAGCAGGCCTGAAGATGTGACAATGGAGACCTCAGCAGAGGACTGGCACCCTGGACATCAACCCAGCAAACAGAGGCAATCAGTGAGCAGGCTTGCAACACTTCCCTCTTGCAGCCATGCTCTCTGCAGACCCTAGTGCCCACTTAGCTGTGGGCTCTGTCAAACAGAGCTACTGGCTTATAAAAGAACTGGAGCTGTGCTGATCTGTATTATTTGCTCTGCTGCCATTCCCACAGCTGTAGCATGCTCGGGGAGGGGATAAGGAGCTGGCTGGAAGCTCTGCTGCTGCACTGCAGCTCACTTCTCATCCAACACAGCATTTCACGATTTATAAGACAGGCAGTTTCCTTTTCAAAATTCCTGTTGCAAAGTGCTCTGTTTGCTGCTGTGCTCCATGGCGCCTGGCAGGGTTTGCTCCAAGCTGTGTTCCCAAAGGGGTAGTTCCCTCGCTCTGCTGTGACTCGTGTTTTTGTTTGGGCTGTGGTTGAGACTGAACACTGCTGCGGTGCTGGTTTAACATTCGGTTTCTGATCCATCCAGGCCCCGCTCCTTCCTCTGTAAGGCTTCAAAGCTGAATGACATTTCTAAATAAACATGTCTGTAGCTAGGATTTAATGGAAACCTCTTCCTTTTCCCCTGCTGTTGTTCTCTGATCCTCTCTGCCCCTGCCTGAGGCATCCGAGATTTGCCATAGTTTCTCATGCCCAATTTCCAGCCCTCAGCTAATCAAACTTACATTGCTGATGCTTCTCAATTGAGAGAAAATTAGATCAGCAGTTGGTGGGTGCCTCACGTGGCCTTTTGTAGCCCCAGAGCTGCCCGTCTTCTCTTCCAGCAATAACTCTTGTAGTAATCCATCATTTGAATGCGTGATCTCTACAAAGCCCTACAGAAATAGAACAATATAGTCTCAGAAGCACTGTTGCAATAGAAGAATGTAGCAAAAATGGACAGAGAAGCCTGGAAGTATCTCCTGGTGTGGTATGTTCAGTGGTTGATATATGACCAGTTTCGCAACCAGTGCAGCAGAGGCTAAGGTACAATCACCCCGTGCCTCTGGGCTCTGCCATCTTCTGTAACTGCTCTTCCAGGAGCTTTTGCTGTGGTGAGACATTATATGCTCCAAGTTCTAACTCAGAATAGCTGGGAGCTGCTTTTTCAGCTGGAAGAAGCCTAGTGGGGAGCAAACTGGAAAGCTCACCAGTAAGAAGCTGTGACAGTGAAGATGTCCATTTGCTGTTGGCAAAATTAGGTCAGAGGCTTTGTCTAGATCCACACATGATGGTGGAGCTGTGGGACAAAACATGCTGCCAGTACCTGCCTCAGCAGAAAGCCGTGTCAAAATGCCCTTGCTGCTTTGGTGAGGGCACAATGCTGAGGGTGCTCCAGGGCCTGCAGGAACCCATCTGTCTTCTTGTAGGTGCCAAGTGGCCCTGGGAAGGAGACTGCTGGGTCGGTGGCACAGGTTCTAGTGGCAGCTGCAGCTGAGCTCCTCCAGCATGAACCTGGCCCCATGCTTGTCCTCAGCCTACAGCGTTTAATTTTTTCAGCCCCCTTGAACTTCCACTCATGGTATTCAAACTTTGTTTAAATCCAACAGGTAGCTGGAATGACTAATAGATGCTGAAGTGCTGAGAGAGCCATCAAATGTGTTTTGTTTTCTCTGTGGGGAGTGGGTGGAAGGAAAGCTAAATTACATCTTCAGGATATTAAATATAACTCTTCACACTAAACTCAGAGTTATCCATGAATCTCTTTAATGATAGTACAAGCTACTTCATAGTAATAAAAGTCAATGTTGCCATAATTAGACCAGTATTGTCTTTCAGTTAATAGACTGTTGTAATCATGACTTTGTCATACTATTAATCATTTTCTGTTTGGACTTTGCTAATTATCCCCTTTGGTAACTCAGTTTGGGCATTATGAAGTCATCAGGGACATAAAGCTGAAAGGTAGTTCCACCATATTCTCTTAATTAGTTCCTATCCCAAGATGAAACAAAATGGGTAGCTGTTCTGATGAGCTGCTTTCTGAGTGCACGGGGACCAGGGCAAGGGAGGGGCTGGACTAACCAAGAAATTATCCACTTGCCTAAATTTGATTTTAGCTTTACAGTTTTAAATCGCTTCACTGTCCTTTTGTCCTGCCTTGGGCCATCTCATCTTTTGTTTGAAAGGCAGTAGAAAGTAGTGCCCTCAACAGTGTTGTAATTTTGAGCTATTCTATGAGCTTTGTTGTAAGATTCAATAGCAAGGGGTTTAGATGTTACAAAACCAGTAAAAACACAAACAAAGTCAAGTGAGAAACCAGATTGTTTGTTGGTAAAGTTGGTAGGTTTCAGACCATCTCCTTCGTGCTCCTGACATCTCCATCGCTCGCTGTCAGCTTCAGATCTTTTCTGCAGAGAGATCGTTCACTACTTGAGTCCTTCACCAAATATTCATGGTCATGAAGCTTGTTTGCATTTAAATGCTTAAATATGATCTGGTGTCTCAGCTTGCCACCCTTGTGACTGACCTGGGGTGTCCCTGCATGTTTCTGTTGTCATGCTGGTCTTGCCACTGCTCCTGATGGCTCTGGGAACATGTTGCTGCATTTTACCAGGGGCGAGGGACAGTACTGGGCCACACAACTCCTGAGCATCACCCAGCCAGCTTCTCACCACCCTCATCCCCATTTCCTTTGTAAACGCTTTGCTCCTGCTGCAAGAAAACCAAAGCTCAGTGTTTTTCTAACAAGTCAGTCTAAGCTGTTCGTGCTATCTCTGAAGACTTTGATTCATTATTTTCCCTTCTGCCAGCCTGCAGGGGTGGGAGTTCAGCATCTCCGTAGACTCAATTTTGATGTTTAACAGTACCTCCTACTGCATAAGTGGTGATAAATGATCATTTATCATTAGCCACTCAGGTACTGCTTGCTTTCTCCTGCTCACTAAAGGAAAGCAGAGTGAAGACCATGATCCATGAGCCTTCCCATGGATGTGCTCGTGTCTGTCCTGGTGGCAAGTGGCTTTTTGGTTTAGAAAGCTCTGCTTCTCTCTCCATCAGCTGCTCTGATGGGGAATCTGTGGCACGACTCATCCAAATCTCATTCCTGGCTGAGAGAACCTTTCCCCAGTTCTCCTGGTGTGGAAATGTTTCTCTTTTGCAGCAAAGGACTGGGACTGCTGGTATTTTTTTAAAAGTAACTAGTATTTTCAAATTCATAAGAGAAAGCTCATTAGATCAATTAAGGTCAACCCTGTCCAACTGATATTTCACTTTAATAAGCCATGAAAAAGTCTTGGGGAATATAATCTTCAGGCAAACCAATATTCGTCCAAGACAGATGCTTAAAAAATGTCTGTAAAATCCTGATCCCTTCTACTCATGTCTTATGTGAGCTGTCACAGGAAATAGTAGGAGGTCATGCATAAAAGTATCTGTGAATCCTGTCAAAGATGTTGTGAATGCCAGCTCAGTGAGGAGTGACATAAACTGAGACTTTTCTCGAGCTGGCAACAGGTTTTCAGAAGGGATAACTGATAATTTCTTCTGTTTCCATTAATGAGTCTGGTGTGCTAGCAGAGTGATGCTAGATGTCCTGACTCGTACTGAGGTAATTTAAGGTGTATGGCTTTGCTGGTCACTACAAATAGCACAGCAGGCAACCAAGGAATTGTCTGTGAGCTCACAACAAGCTGCAGCTGAACCACTCTCTGAGTCCTGACGTGGCAGATCACTCCAGTGCAAAACCTGTCTTCATCTTCAGGGACTAGTATTCTTTGTGATTCTGAACTCTTGGAATTCTGGTTTGGGCAGGAGTCTGGGAATTAATACTCTATAAGAAAGGAACTAAAAATAACCAATGTTTTCTCTTTCTGAAGCACTGTGAATCATTTCACAACCATGATCATATATGTTTATATATCTGCATCTTCCTCTTTTCCTGATTCTTCAGCCATAGGTGTGGAAGCTCTTTCCAGAAAAAGGCTGAAATGATGAAATACGTAGTGTATGAGGTAAAAGTGACTCAGAGAGCCACAGCTTCTGTGCTGTTCAGGGTAAGGAAGAATTTGTAGTACTTTCTGTGCAGCCTCCGTCTATGTTTGGTTCCGCTGCTTCAGCAGCTTGTGGGGGTTTTTGTTTTTTATTATTTTTATTCTCTATGGGCACATCTGGACAAGATGTGAGCGTTGATAGTACAACAACAATCTGCTTCTAGGATCGTGGGAGGTAACATTTTAATATAGTATCTAAACACGTGGTGGTATGAAGCAAAAAGACAGTTCTGCTGGTACAGCTCTGGAGCTTGTTTCTATCATGCAATTCTGCAGTTCTTGATTTCACACTCAGGAGTTTGTCAATGACACAAAACAAACCAAGGATGATATTTTATAGGCAGTCTAAGACACCCATTTCTCTCCAGATGTGTCTGGGACAGGGAGTGGTGCCGAATCTGCCAGGGAATGCTCACTTGGGTTTGACTCTTGCCTGCACAGCCTGCTAAGAGCTCTCCATTAGTTGTGACACAAGTTGGTTGGGACCATTCGTTCCCTTTACCTATGGCTTTCTGACTATCTTTCTTTTCTTTTCTCCCATTCTTCCCCTCTCCCTGTCGCTTTTACCTTCTCTCCCACTGTAGAGCTCTCCGTCAGCCTCCTTGCAGTGATAGTTATAGTGTGTGGACTGGCCCTGGTGGCAGTTTTTCTGTTTCTCTTTTGGAAGCTGTGCTGGGTTCCCTGGAGGAACAAGGCCATTTCTTCTAACTTGGCCGTCTTGCAGAGCGAGGCAGGCTGCAATAAGGAGAACATGGCAGACAAGCTCAAGGACACAGGCGCCTTAAGTTTCCTGGAGGCAGCAGTGAAGATCAGCCACACATCACCAGACATCCCCGCAGAGGTCCAGATGTCGATGAAAGACCACATCATGCGGCGCACGAAGATCCAGAGGCAAACCACAGAGCCCGCATCATCCACCAGGTGAGCAGGCGCCGTGCTCTGCAGGGACATCGTGCCTCAGGGGGCTGGGAGAGGCGGCTAATGGGGCTCAAGGTTTGGATACCTCTAGGGAGGCTAAAGAAAACACTCCCACCTACATGCTGGATTGCTTTCAAAGATCAGTCATTAACCAATTAGTGTGTTAAGACTGGCTTATTGTGGGACGTTTTAGAAAAATCAAGGATTCAAGTCCTATTACTGTGACTTGACCTCATTGTGTCAAGACATCAGTATGCTTTGGCCACTTTAATTTTGTTCCAACATGAGAGGCAGGCTGAAGTATCAATGATGGTATCCTGTCAGACAGAATTAGATGTTTTTGCTCTCTCTTGTTGTTGTGGCTCCTAATAGAAACAATTAGATAAGCAGAATTGATGTATCGCTCGCTGCACAAGCTTAGGACCAGCTGTGCTCAGCGCTTGTGCTTGGCACACGTCTCTGTCTCAGCCAGGGACAGAGATGCCAACATCTTGCTCAGTAAATCAGGCTAAGGCTGTATGAACCTTGGGACACCTTCTAGACAAGAACATTGAGAAATATGGTACTTCCTTGACACAGAAGTCTGCAAAATGGGGACAGGAGAGGGTGACTGCAGGGTCCTGGCTGTGCCCCAGTACCTCTACCTGCTTTGTTGGCGCTGCCTATGATGTGCACAAGAGTGCAATTGCAAAACCAGACATTGCTCAGAAACTTGGCTGCAGTATTGAAGAATTAATAAGGCACCGATCACAGCCTTCTGTTTGAAGAATCTGGAGTTAAAATCAACATGGTGCCATCTGCAATTGTGCCACGTACTCCACTATTTAACTGCACCGCTTTTTGGACAGCTGATTGCCTCTGTGTCATGCACATGCTCATTCTGCTTTTATTACACCTTCCCAATGGAGGAGAAAACAAAAGCTCAGCCTGTCTGAATTAGGACAACGTAGGACTTGGTTGTATATGGGAAGGTTTCAAACCCACTTTCTCAAGCAAACGAGCCCAGCATGAACCACAGGCAGGTGGCCAGACCTGGGGGCACTGGGAAACAACCTCAGCAGTTTGGGAACTCCCAGCCCAGCCTTGACCAGACCAAAATACCTTTGAGGAACCTGCCGAGGAGAAGTGAGGTCTCCGAGCACCGCATATCACTGAAAGCTAATGCTCCAGCTGTGCAAGTTCTTAGCATGGTTAAGTAACTCTATATACTGCTCTTGTAAGCACCAGATAATCTGAAACAATGTTGTTGAGTCCACAGAAAGCTTTTATGCTTTGTTTAGATAAAGGTTTGCTTACATATAGTTTCCCTTGTACTGAAGAGGAGCTGAAAGCAAGAGAGAACTTTCAGATGAGGCTGTGCGTTCCTCCCTGTCATGAACTATCTGTTGGTTTCTGATGAGAGTCTGCTGGAGAAATTTGGAAGCAGCAGTACCCAGAACAAAACCAAACTTTCTGAGCTAGTTGTGGTTCTCTCACTTCAATTTTATTATTTTTTTTCTGAGCAAAACTTCATGCCATTATCTTGGAAGCGTAAGGACTGAGGCAGGGAAGGTCTCCACACTGGGTTGTCTATGGCTTGGTGAAGGAGCTGCTTGGTCTCATTTATTTAGCCGTGAACTATTACTTGTGTAACAGGTGAAAAAATGCAGCTTAGTGCACATACTCTGAAAGTACTCCGAAACCAATCTGCTGGATTGGTTCCTTTGACCACTGGAGGTGTTCTCCAGCGTTCATTTCCATAACATATGTGGTTTCCATTTGGGGTCAGGAATACCTATTGCACTTGTTCTTGTGCTCTTCCTGCTCTCCTAGGGTTAGTAGTCCAGGGGAGAAAAAAAGGAGGAATGGTCTTGGAACACCATAGAGCTGTCATGTCTTCCTCCTGCAGGCACATCTCCTTTAAGAGGCATCTTCCTCGGCAAATGCATGTATCCAGCATGGACTACGGCATGGACCCACCAGCTGTGGCTGAGCAGCCAACCAGCATCGGTCGCATTAAGCCCGAACTTTATAAGCAAAAATCTGTTGACTCTGAGGACCCAAAAAAAGAAGCAGCAAAAACCTGTGGGAAAATCAACTTCACTCTCAAGTACGACTATGAGAATGAGACGCTGACTGTCCGAATTCTCAGGGCTTTTGACTTGCCAGCCAAAGACTTCTGTGGCAGCTCAGATCCCTATGTGAAGATCTACCTCCTGCCCGACAGAAAGCGCAAGTTCCAGACACGAGTCCACAGGAAGACTCTGAATCCCACCTTTGATGAGTCTTTCCACTTCCCTGTTCCCCATGAGGACCTGGGGAGCAGGAAGCTCCACCTGAGCGTCTTTGACTTTGACAGGTTCTCCAGACACGACATGATAGGGGAAGTTATCTTGGACAACCTGTTTGAGGCCTCAGACCTTTCACGGGAGACTTCCATCTGGAAGGACATTCAGTATGCGACGACGGTGAGTATCTGCTTTGGCAGTTGTCCCTGCCCTGGGAGCATTTTCAGCACGGTGCTGTGGCATGGTACCCAGTACCTGTGTATGAGAAGGACAGGTATCAAGTGTGTCAAGAACTTGATGTGGGTCTTTTAGCAGTTCTCTTGAATTCCCGCTGAAAGTGAAGCCAAGCATCAGAGAAGGAAAAGTCCCAGTCACTTCCAGTGTTGCAGGGAGATGGCAGGAGAAGCCACTTTCTCATATGGATCGCTGAGTGCAGAAGCAATGACATTAACCTTTACATAGTTCCTCAGTAGAGGATAAGCACATAAACCACCAAGGTACAGGAGAAGGTTATGGAGTTTTTAACTGTATGTTCTGCGTTTTGCTGGGGTGGTTCTGCAAGAAATAGTGAATGTTTTC
>WEIS01322680.1:0-10401 GCA_013389965.1 Todus mexicanus | reverse complement strand
TATGATTCTATGAAAGACAAGGACTGATCAAGGAAAGAGTGTAAGGTGGCATCCAGCCGCTCCTCACCCAGTGTTACCTGGGTCTCTTCCCGCAAGCTCCTGCCTGATCCCCCCCCATCCTACCCACTCCCCCCACCTCCAAGGTTAAACTTTCATAAAATGAGCTAGAGAATGTTCCTTTTTGAATAATTCATAGTTTTATGAAATAACGCATTTTAATAAGAACTGCTTGCCATTTCACCCCACTTATTTTAGCACTCTAATGATCTTGCATTTCTGAGCATCTCCCTTTCTCAAACTTATTGCTCATACCGGGAAAATCTCTCCCAGTCTTGGCATTTTCACTGCCGGCTGCCTGCTTTGCTTTCCCTCCCCATAGCTCAGCACTTTCACTCCCCTGTTTCTTTCTCTGCCACCATGTCCCATTTCCATTGCATTTTTGGGATATGCATGTTTTTGGACAGGAGCTGAGACATGACGATGGCCAACCTCATGCTGTCATGCCCACCTGCTTTTGGTAAGCAGCTTCAGGAACCCACACGTGGTCATTCAAAAGCTCTGACCACACCAATGTTCCCCGTTGTGAAACACGGAGCGCTGCCAGAGCTGATGATACATTTTCCAACTGCAAGTGATGATGGCAGCACCCAGGTTAGCCTTGCTTTGACCCTTAGCTTCTCATCGTTGCAACAACCCCAGCGAAAGACACACCACATACCCAGGAAGCAGCAGCTCCCTCTTTGCTGCCAGCTGTCCCAGCTGAGATGGGGACAAGAACACAGAGCAAAGCACAGATCTCTGCTAACGCATCCGTTATATTTTCGCCTCAGTTTAAACCCTCCAAGCCAGAAGTGCTGCCATCAGGGCAGCATTACCCCAGACTAGCCCTGGCATAACTGAGACAAACCCCCTCTCTTATCACCTTTTCTTGAAAGCCGTGAAGCTTTGCAATAGCCTGGGTGGAACTCAAATAGAAAGGCAGCACTGCACCACAAGTAGCATCCCCTCATGTTTCAGGATTTCTCGCCTTTCTTGCCCTTATCTGCCCTGCTTTCCTTCATCCACCACCTGACCCTGCACCATCACCCATCGGACAGACCAGGCTGTGCCGGCTCCAGTCCCCAGCGCTTACCCTCAGGGCCATCCTGCTCACCTGCCCCTGCGTCGCAGATCCAACCTCGGTGTGCAGTCAGAGGGCTCTGCAAAGGGGCCACCGACCAGGAGCCCACACGGGCAGGGATTAGCATGGACAGCAGGCTGACATTGCTTTTTCAGAGCAGGCTGTTGGACACGGCTGGGAGATGAGGAATAGCAAAACCCCTGCCCACTTGGCCTGCTCATGCGTGCAGGGCTAATCCAGCCCCGCTGCTGCCAGCACAAAGGCAGCAATGGCTGGGCAATCCTGAGCTGTGACGTGATGGAGCCTGAGTGTGGCAATGATGGGGCAAACAGGCATTCGGGCTGTGATCTAGGGAGGCAGATGAGTTTAATGCATGAAGGAAGAATGGGGACTTCCAAAGCTAGGGGAGATACCATGAGTCCCATCCACCACAAGGTCCAGAGAAAAGAGAGATGGCAGAGAAGAAGTGATGGGTTCTACAGGAGCTCAGCTTCACCCTGACTATCAGAGACTTTCTTTTCTCCCCATTTTCCTTTTTGATCACTGTTTGGCAGAGCCTGGCCTGAAATGAGCTAATGCCAGCTCAGTCACAGCCTCTTTTCCACCAGCTCAGGGATGCTACTGTGCTGAGCTCAGCACGCCCCGGCCCACGTTTCCCCTCCCTGCTGGGGACAATACATTGATTTGGGAGCAGGGAGAGGGAGCCTTTGTCTCTTATTTCCTGTTATGGAAAGGCACCAAGAAATGGGCAGCACTGAAATGAATCTCAGCGGTGGGGGGTTTCATACTGACAGTCAGCATGTGCTACTGCACGGCTGGGTGAAGCTGAGCCAGGGAAGGGGGGGATGACTGCACATCCCCCCATCTTCACAGGGTAAATGCATTAAAAACAGATGCTGGCCCCATCTCTACATGTATGGGAGGCTGCAATGTTCCCCAGTTGGTCCTACAGGAATCCATGGCTTTTGTGGTTAAAACCTCTTCACTGTATAGTCCGCAGTGCTGATGTTATTTAATGTGTTTATTTTATTTCCAACAGATAAGCAGAATGCGAGCGGCTATCCCAGGCTCTGGTGCCCTTGGCAGATGATTCAAAATGCAATCCAATGGACACAGAATCCAACAGTGTCTCTCAGGGCTGAGAAAGCCAAAATCCCAGGCTGGGAGTTGCCCATTTGGATTCCTACAAAACTGAACCTGGTGAAGCTGAGCTCTGCTGTGCTTTCCTCGGAGCTCTGTGCTACAGATGGCAGCATTGGGACGTGCAAGGGAGCTGCGAGCCTGCAGCAGAGGTGCCAAGGTGATGGTGGCGGGGTCAGGGACACCCTACCCCTTCCTCTTTGGGCTGTTGTATGATATTGGACCTTGACCTCTCCAATCTGCACAGCTGTATGTCTCCCCTACTTATGGAATGAACCTAAAGTTGTGTTTTCACCCCCCAGAAGATCCCTTCCTGCTTGTTTCTCCTGCCAGGCAGGCAAAGGATTGCAGGGACAAGGGGTTGCTTTTGACATATCCACCGTGGCATTGGGTAAAGCCAGATAACACTGCAGTCCTGCGCATAGGAACACAGTGATTTGCGAGCTAAATAATTATGCCAGGTTTATCATAATTATGCTAATGAAATCAGTGGACTGGGAAAGGCTGGAGCACTGCACGGCAGCTGGAATTGCAGTGGGATAGCACAGGACCTTGCCCAGCAAGCTGTGGTGGGACAAATGCTGTCTCCTTTCTGTGCCCAGGGCCAGCTTCTCACCCACACGGTGCAGAAACCAGCATGAATCATGACCTCTAGAGAAGCTGCTGTAGCCTGTTATTTTGTCTAGTAAAACCAAGTGCTTGCCACAAATCTGTGCACACAGCCTGTCCTGGCAGAGTGATGTTCCAGCCACACTGTCTCATTCCAGCTCCCACCACAGCCTCTGCTGGTGCCACCACTATTAGCAGGCATGAAATTTGCTTCACTGCTGTAAAAAGCTGCATCAGACCAAACAGATGCAGAGAACAAAAAAGCCAGCGAAGGCAGGGTTAGAGAGATGGGGAAGCTCTTGAGGAAGGAGGAGAATTTGGGCAGCGAGTTCTGAGATGCTCAGTGCTTCCTCAAATTCAGGGCTTTGCCTTCTGTTTGCATTTCAGCAAGAGCAAGAAAGGTTGCTGGGGAAAGATGCAAACAAGTTGTGCCAGCAAATGGTGCTCAAATGCTAACTCATTTTACAGGTGCACCTTTATTTGCCTTCAGTCTGTTGTGCCATTGCTCAGAAACCCTCGTAACATCTGTCTGGTTAGCAAGAAAGGGGTGGGAAATTTGTTAGCATCTCTCATGTTGGAGGCAGCACTGGATAGTTAGCTCTTAATGCTGTAACTTTTTCCTCTTTCTGGTGACGATTGGAAAAAAAACCCAGACACTGGGATAAAGAAGAGACAGATACAGTCTGAGGTGGAGGGAGTCTAGCATAGGGAAGGAGATGATGCACTGATGGTTTGTTTAGCTGCAGGGGATGCTTTAGCAGATCTGCTTATACATTTGCCAGCCATTTGGTCATACAACCATCAGAGTTTGCACCTTTCCTTAAACTGTTGTTATCTGTATCTTGCTCTTGGTTATTTGTCCCAAGTCTTTTTCCTACTGCTCATGAAGTGACAGAAACACTCAGTGAGGAGTTCGGCATCGCACCTCCTACGGGAGTTTTCACACTTACACCGGGTGCTTTTCTGGATGTGTGATTATTTCCATTAGTCTCTAGAGGTCTCCAAACACTCAGTCTGGACTTTCAGGTCCCAAACACAGCGCTCACCTCTACACACCATACACTGATTTTCTCCTCATTGTGCTGCCTGGCCCTGCAGTTTGCCCAAGGTGTGATGAGTTTTCTGACACCTGCTCAGGTTTTACTGTGAGCTTTTGCACCAAGAGGCATTGGTCTCTTGATTAACTCAGTCGAGCTGTGATGTGAGTGATGCGTTTGGATATTGCCCCAGCAGCACTCTCTATACGCTGTGTAGGTATGTGTTGTCCCATATCTACTATGTCCTGCCACTTGCAACCATCAGCACACAGACCTGGCTGTGCCCACGCCTGTGTTATGTTGCTCTGTATGTCCTCAGACATTATTGCACACGCCTGTCTCTTAAGAATTCATCCATATAGATACTCACACACAAATACATAGCATCCGCTGAAACAGGAATATACGTTGACTGGAGGTCTGTGGTCACAAATCAAACCACATTCCTTAAATACACCAATGCAAATAAACCAGCCCAGTGCTCCTGGCTCACAGCCATGTGTGGCCAGTGGACTTGCATGTACAAAGTTGCTTTGCTACCTAATGGCCATGCTGGGGTGGCTGTGGCCACCACAGGGATGCAACCAGAGCCGGGCTCCTCTTGGAATCACTCTTGACTAACTTGTGTGTGATTAGTCCAGGGGCCTCCAGACTTGCAGCCTTATGGAATAATTTAAGATTAAGCTAAGAAATGATGTATTTTTAACAGTGGGCTCTAACCAGCAGCCAGGCTGCACACAGTAGAGAGGCTGTGAATGATGCCACTGCATCATTTTGCATTGCTTTTTCTTGCTTTGAATGTCCCCATCCAACCACCAGCTGCTACCTGTCTGGGAGCGCACCATGACTCCAGCCTCTAGCCCAAGGACTCAGGCTTTTTCACTCATCTCTGGAGCCAGAACAACTCACTGGTTTTCCTAAACACCCATGCTCTTTGTTTTAGGACATAAAAAAAATATATATACCATGAAACAGTAGGCCGGGTGCAAGCAGAACCTCCTGGGCATTGCCCCCAGGCTGTGTGCTCCAGGCAGGCCCCGCTGCTTCTCACAGGGTGAGTCTGGGTTACCCCAAATCCAGACGAGTTTCCAAGAGCTTTTCCCCACCAGACCAAATCAGGGGCTGTGATTTCCCAAGAGCACGCCTCTGTGCGAGGCTTCTCCAGACTTGCTTATCTGCTGCTTGGCAGTCTTTATACCTCCTCCGCAGCTATTTCGGTTCCTCCAGGGAACTCCTAAAACTCCCCTGTGCAGTCAGGAGTCAGCCCTCGGCTCCAGCCATGCTACCTCAGGAACGTGCTGCCCTGGGAAGGGTTCTGGCACGCTGCTTTGCCAGCTCACCCCGATTCCCTTTCCCCCAGAGCTGCGGCTCTGTGTTAGCTCCCTGCTCCTGGTCGCTGTGCTTGGGATCTCTCTCCAAAGTTGCTGTCCACAAGCAGCATCCAGAGACCAGCCAGTCCCATGCCAGGGCTGCATGGTGCGAACGCTCCTCCAGGATTAGTGCTTTAAAGAAAAAACCTATTTACGAGTGCAACCCTTTTGAGTTAAACCTTGGTGCAAGAGACGGTGTTATGTCTCTATTGCTGCGATCTCACCTTGCCGTGCTTCACAGGACTGGCCAGAAGAGGGCTGGAGACTCCAGGCAAAGCCCTGAGACAAGTGATAATCATCAGAAAAATCACACATGGGTCTAAATCTAGAAACGCCTGATGCAACACCCTCTGCGGCTCTGGGATGAGGGTCAGCTCTGCAGCCTGCACCTCTCACACCTGCTTTAAGGAGACTTCAGTCTCTCTCAATGTGTGGTGCAGAAGGAGCCCCTTGCAACTGCCCAGCCAAAACATCCCGAGGCAGCTTGTCAGAGAGCAAGGAAAGAAAACATCACACCCTGTAAGGTGGCAAGAGAAACAGGGAGAAGCTGCTAACACTCCCCGGCACACGCTGCCTGGTGTTGACTGAGCTTCATGCACCTCTTTGGAGTGTCAGCTCCACTAATGAGCCGCTGGGAACTGCTTCGGCACTGGCAGCTTCTGGGGCCGTTGTGTTTGTCAGATTTTCCACTCTTTGGCTGCTCGTTAGCATGTCCCATCATCCTCCCAGTTAGGCGCTGGTGCCGGGGAAGGGGAGGGCACGTCCTCTCCCCTAGCAGCCGTCTGGGCAGCTGCTGGGTATGAAATTCTGCTTTTATGCTTGTTGGCTGGTAAGTGAGAAAAGGAGCCCAGTTTGGTCCCAGGCAGTGTCCTGAATGCCAATCACTGCGAGCAAAACCTCTGCCTCTCATTGCACTCTTCCCCTGCGCCAGTGTAAGGGGAAGATGATCCCACCCCACGTCAGGGCCATGAACCTGCACAAGTGCAACTGAGGCCAAGCCTGGAGCTGCTGCTGCCCTCGGCACAGCTCCTGCTCATCGCTCAGGACTTCCCTTATGTGCAGCTTTGAGGAGCGGAGATGAAAGGCAAGGCAGTGGAAACACAAAGCGCGTCTGGTTTATTTTATTTATGACTAGACTCTGCTTAAAAGGAAACCAGCATTATCAGCTCCAGCACCGCTGGGTCAGATGAGTAAAGGAAAGAGGAGGGTTTCGTTTACGATCTGGAGCTAGAGTTTGCTCTTATATGGACAACCCCACCAGGCGCTGCTTGGTGCCACTTTGCTGCTACTTGTGTCAAGGGGATGGCCAGGCTCCAGAAACCAAGCCAGGAGGCTACAGAAACCAAGCCAGGGTCCTCCAGAGGTGAGTGGCATGAGGCAGGGCAAGTGGTTGAGCTTAGGTTGTATCTACCCCTACTTCCTTGTCTCGGAGCAGCTATACATGCCACAACACAAACATCACTGTGGCCAGCACATCCCAGACAGTCTGTTGTGTCCTTATCACAGTTTGCCATGTCCGTACCCAGCCAGGCTTTGCGAATCATGACTTCATCACTTCTTGCTCAGTTCCCCATGGGGAAGGCAGTAAAGCTATGTCAAAGCTGGTCCCATTGACCTCACCAGTGGCTTAAGCTGTCGAGAGGTGCTGGGTTTGGGGTATGACTGGTGCTGGTCCTCACCCATCACTCCTGCTCAGCTCTGCGAGGAGCGGGCAAAAGGTAAACACAGAACCCGGCATAGGATGTTGTTTATTGCCTGGGGTTCCTAGAGCCAATATTTGATCATCCGTAAATAATTGCCCTGTTGTATATGCAGGGACCTGATTTATCCTGTTCCTAGAATATACCTTCCAAACTCCTCAGGGAGACATCTGTCTCCCCCTTCATGTTGATTAATAGGGAAGGAGGAGAGCTGGCGCTGGGCCTCACCATGCTCCCCAGAGTCAGCGTGTGGGTGTATTGCGTGTCCTTCCCTGGTGGTCTCTGGCTCCGAGCTAAAGCAATGACAGATCCTCAGGAGGAGGGGAGATACATACAAACTCTCCCTGCTCCATTTTATATTGAATTCCTGGTTCCTGGGGAACGGCATCAGCATTACTGAAGCCCCCCGTATCCCCCATCACCTGACTGCTAACTCTTGCCAACTCCAGAAGTGTTTCCCAGAGGCTTCCCAGGTGAGGTTAGGCTCCAAGGGCCAGGTTTCCTCAATCTGAGCAGCTCTTGTTCTGTGTTGAATGATTTACTGCCCCAAAACAGAAAGGGAGGAGGAGGCACATCAGTAGAGGGGTTGCAGCTTGGTGGTGTGCTCTGCTCCTGCTCTTGGCTATGTGCACAAATAACAGCACAACCGCCTCTTGCTGATGTTCTCCCTTGCAAGCTTCATGCCAGTTTCTTGGCTAGGGAGACCTCATGGAAACAGGTCTGAGCATGGCACAGGTGGGCCACGCTCCACATATCAAAGCCTGGATTCCTCCCGTGAAGATCAACGCGTGGGTTGGAGCCGCAGTCGTGTGCCTGCAGGTGGGTTTGGAGAAGATGTGGAAGAGAGCGAAGCCTGGCGCTGGGAGGAAGGAGAGACGTGACCTGTGAGGTTTGGGGATGCTCTGGGGTTCAGGGAATGGCCAGACACAGGTGCATCCCATGTACTGGAGCCCTGATGGCTCTTGGCAGGTTTCAAGAGGATGATTCAGGTCTGGGGACATTAGGGATTGTGTAGCCCTGCTTTTCCACCATTTTAAATTGAGATTTATTAACATAAGAGGCAGAAAAAGCTCAAAAGAGGAGAAAACAATGAGCCCATCAGTGTCACAAACCTTGCAGCCTATTGTAGCTGGCCGTTCAGCCCAGCCCTGGGTGACCTTTTCCAGGCACACAGAAGTGCAGATAATACTTACCCAGGAGGAAGATGCACCAAGCCCAGAGACAGCACAGCCCCTTCCCAGCAGGCAGCCAACCCGAGGAGCTCTGGCATCCATCAGGAGTGGCAAGGCGTGCTGGAGATGGCTCTGTCTCTGACCAGGATGAGCAGTTTTGCCTCTGGACAGAATGGCAGTGGGTAGTGCTGAGACACAATAGAATGGGCATCATGCTGGGCTCCTGGAGCTGCTGACGGAAGCATGAACTCCACCCCTAGGAGATCTCCGGGGAGCTTAGAGGGATTTTAGAGAAATTTGTGGGGGAGGAACTCCGGATTTGGTTGAGGAAAAGGGTTTAGGAACTGAGAAGACTGCAGCTCTGGGATCTGGACCATGTCTTTCCTCCATCTCTGTGCGTTTGACCCAATTCTTTCACCACCACTGCTTTATTCTCTTGGTCTTGTTGCACTGAAGCCACCAGGCTGTCATCTGCCCTGCTGCGTTAGTAGCTTAAAGGGACTGTGATGTTCTCAGAGGGGATGTGGGGTCTGCTCCCTATCCCAGACTCTGGGAGAAGGTGGAATGATGCACAGGAGGTGAGTGGTGGGGAGGACATTTTCAACCTGGTAGTGCCTGGCACACATCCAAAGGGCACAAGCAAGACTCTACATATCTGCCTCAGGCCACCAAGTCAGCAAACCCCTGAGCTTGGAGAGTTGCTCCTCTCCACGTGGGCTCTGACCTTTGCTACACAGAGCTGGTGGCTGAGGAGAAGCATCGGGTGTTGCAGCAACATGAGAGAGGCAGCTGGGGAGGAGGATGCAGCTTTCTGCTATTTCAGAGAGCAGGGAGGAAGAGGAAGGGTTGCTGACAAAGACTGAAACTAGAAAAATGACGACGACGACAAAAAACCTCCTCCCATTTAGGGAACCAAATGCATTTGTTACGTGATGTGGCCAGGATAGCTCAAACCAAGGGACGCAAGTTCAAGTTACTGCATTGCAGCTCTTCATGTCC
Source organism: Todus mexicanus (assembly GCA_013389965.1). Classification (NCBI taxonomy): domain Eukaryota; kingdom Metazoa; phylum Chordata; class Aves; order Coraciiformes; family Todidae; genus Todus; species Todus mexicanus. The sequence continues at coordinate 1,254 of WEIS01322680.1, read as the reverse complement.
CAGGGCGAAGGTGGGCCTGTTTCACTTGGAAAGGACTAAACGCCGTACCAGACCCCTTGGTCCCTGACCTGCCCAGGGGCTGGGAGGTGCCTTTAACCAAATGTCTATCTCCTTTACCTAGCTCCTCTCCATCCTTTTCCAGGGCCACTGTACAGCACTGGCTACCAGGAATAGCTGTGGTTGCACCCCAGAGCTTGGGACTGTACTGGGGGAAACCAAGGAGGTGTAAGTCAAAGGTACCATATTTTGGGGAGATTTGGGGGCACACAGTGATCCTGAGGAATGAAGAAGTGTAGCCTTCCCTATAGCCATGTTTTTCAGCTGACCGTCCTGCTGCCTGCTCCTCCAGAGCTGGAGGAGCAACAAGCCCAGCTCACCCTTGGGAGGTCTGCTCCTCTCTGTCCCTTCCCGCAACAAGACTCCCTGACCCTGATCCAGCTCCTCATTTGCAGACAACAAAATTGCTCTTCTTGAGACAAACAAAAAGCCAGTCACTGCCCCAGGGAGCTTGTGGTCAAGGCGAGGAGATGCCATATTATTTGGTTTCTTCTTTATTTTCGTTTTGGCTTTTAGAGTTGCAGATGGGCTCCAGCCACAAAGTCTGGAGGCAGATCTGGCTTCCAGTGACTCCTGACTTGGGTAGAGGCTGAATCCAGGCTGCCGATTCAGTCCCTCTCTATTTCTGGTGCTGTATTTGTACATAGTTTAATTCTATATAGTTATGGATAGCTCTGAGCAGAGCATGAGAATTTCAGCAGGGAGGTGAAGGGATGCTTTGTGAATGAATAAATTTTCCTGCTTATAAAGCCGTTCTGGGAAATGGGGTTAAAGCCCCATGTGCATCTCAGTAGCAGCTCAGGAGAAGCCAAGGCACACCTGGGGACCTGAGGACAGTGCTGTGACTCCAGAATGTGCTGTATCCATCTTCCCTGCTTCTGCCATGGCTGATGGTGGGTTTCCAACCCCTCAGGGTTGAGGAGCAGGCACAGAGGGCGATACATGTGTGCCACAGCCAGGGGCAAAGCTCCCACCGATGGGGAAGGAGAGAGGCTCTTTGGTTTCAGCCTCCATCTCCAAGAGCTACCTGGGGTAGCTCTGACCTGCCTCAGCACTTCATCAATCCTATTTTGTACTTGGTGTGGATCGTAGCCTGGGGAGAGATTATTTGACCACAGCTCTGCTTCTCACATCCTCTAGTCCTCCTCCTTTAGATCTGGCTGCTGAGAGAAATTATCTATTTTTTTCTTTTTTCTT
>WEIS01322679.1:0-10368 GCA_013389965.1 Todus mexicanus | reverse complement strand
GGAGGGGCTTTTATCCTTCCTAACAGTGACACTTAGGATGGGGCTGTTGCATTTTTATTCTTCTTTTATGCAGATCAGCAGGCCTTTCTGAGAGTCACACGTACGTAATCATCTCAGAGTTGGAATGGAATTCCTCTGAATTAGAGCGGATCAGTTGTATCACTATTTGAGTTGACAAATTAAATACGTTATTTTGAATGACTCACATTTGGCTGTGTTAATTGAGCACAACTGAATCTATTTACATAAGTAACTTGGAACTGTGGTTTGGGGGTTTCTTACAAGTAGAGTAAAAATCTGCCTACCTTCTGTATTAGTTACCTCAGTGCTTGCTTTTATTGGAATGAGAGAAGCAATTCTTTGCTAACAGAATTTAGGCCAGAATTTTCGAACAGAATCTCACTTTGCCTGGCAAGTGAGATTTCCATGGGTTTAATGACTGCGACTTATCCTATATAGGAAGTGTATGGACTTGATTTTTTTGTATCTGATGTGCGGATCCCCAGATTTTGTGACAATACTTGGAGATGTGTAACTCTGGATGGCCCCTGCCCTGTAGCCAGAGCAGCGGAGGTTGGGAAATAGAGGGGCAGCCCTGGCAGTATCTCAATGACCTTCTCCGCAGATCAGCCCGTGGGGCTCCGTGTTCCCCCACATCCAGGTATTTTTCAGACTGGGCGCCTGCTGAATACTGAGGAAAGTGCCACATTTCTTTTGTGTTTGTTCACTTCCCTTGTGCTTCCTCTAGCAAGATCGGTTCCTCTTTGAGTTCTGCTCTGTGTAGAGGTGCTTGCTGTTGGAAGGAACGAGTTACGCTGGAGGAGCAGATCCAGGTATTTTGTGTGTCTTGGGTGAAGAAATCCCCAGTGGGAGAGCTGAAGTGGTGGCTGCTAGAGACAGAAGCAGAAGTCCTCCGTTGCTTAATGAGGATGCAGTGCTCGCGTGCCTTTTCCTTAGGAGGGACTTTATTTCCTATTAAACACTGCAGAATCCTACTGTCTGATTTAAAGGATGCTAACAAAACAAGTTCCTTGAAATTAAAAAAAAATAAATCCAGTTGCCCCATTCCTCTCTGGGTAGGCAACTCAGAGAATTTTTCATTTTCTGGTTTCACAGCTGCTCCTCTTGAGCAGTTTTGGGATAGGCTCCTCAAACCCCCTCTGAGTACCAACTGCTTCTGTCCTGAGATCCAGTGTGGGAAGGTTCTGTACATAACCCATCCCCTGGCGCAGGCAGCCCCGGACTGATGCTGACCCGGAGGCTGCCAGGGGCACTTGCTGCGAGCTTGGGTGCAGCGGCTGGAATGCCAGAGGTGTTGTTGCCTTGTTTCTCCTCTGAGCTGTGGATTAACCTACTTCGGTCGTGTACTGGTGAGGTTTTGTTTGACAAAGAACGCGTCTGGTGAGTTGCTTGGCGTGAGCTCAGCCATGGTTTCCACTTTCACTTTTCCCGACTTAGTCTGGAGACTGTGGTAATCTACTTAGCAGTTATCCTCCTCGTTAGATTGGCAGCTTTGCTTTTCACGGCCCTGGAAACATTGCTTAAAAGCTGGCATGACATTGCAACCAAGGCAGAATTGTTGAGGAAATCCCTGTTTGCAGCAGAGGCAGGATATACGCTCTTTTAATCCAGGTTCCAGACTTGTGCTGGACTCGTTCCCCACTGCCACGTGCAGAGGAAGCTTTAAAGGTAAGTTAGAATTCAGGTATGCTGCTTGAATCTACCGAGAGGAGACATTTAGATACTATTTCTATTTAAAATGTTAGCATGTTTATCCCTTTAGACAATAAGGAGGAGTTCAGAGTGTTTCTGGCCCCAGAGTTTTCATGTGGGGAGCCCAAAAGCAGAACTGTTTGTTCTGCCACCAACTGAGAGAAAGAGAGAAATCCAGGAGCTGGGAGCAGCCCCCGAGCTCAGCCTGCCGCCGTCCGCTGGCTGTGCCGCTCCGGGACACCGAGGAATTAATGGCACTGGGAATGGGGGTTTTAGTTCCTCCCTGAGGCGAGATCCTCCTCCCCTCCTCCCCTTCTTTCTCCTGGAGTTTCTGTAGCATTTAGAGTCCCTCTAAACCCATCGCTTTAGGCCTGGAGGCAAACTGTTTAAGGCACGCTTTTTTATGTCTTCAAGACACAGGGAACTTTTTCGACATGGAATTATTATTGTGGCACATAATTATGGTTGGATGTCTTCATTCTATAATTGCATGAGATATATAATGAGGAGCAAAAGCTTATTTCCTCTGCTCTTTGAATACTGAACTTCTGAGATTAATTAAGCTGATACTGAAAATGCTTTTAATTATATATGCAGCATAAACATCACCATTAGGATCAGATGAGAATATTATTGCTTGCGCAGTTTCAGAATTTTTTCCGACACCCATTGTGTGTTTTATGTTGCCGTCTGAAGAAACGTGGAGCTCTTTCTGGGAACAAGCCCCCGACAGTGGATGAAATAATGAGGGAGTACCTGAATATTTGCTGAAACCTGGATCAGCTACTTTGGACTAATTGCAGTGTACGAAAGCAAGCCACTGTAAAATTAAGAATATTTTACTTCAGTGAAGAAATACTTCCATGCGTCTAATCGCTAATCTAATGCCCCTCTGTAGGTAGGAAGCTAATGAAGTATGTTTCCATCCTTCCTTCTGAAGCTACCATCACCCCCAAGTCACACTAGCAGCAATGCCAGAGATGATACAGTCAGCAGGACATCATCAATTCCTAGCACTATTCTTCTGCATCTCCCTGTGCTCTACTTCCTATGTACCCGTACACCCTTCTGACCCGCTGTTGGGTACCGTTGCTGACTGCTTCTTGTATTTCCATAGGAGAGCGTCGCTAGGTACGGTGAGCAGGCACGGTGCCTGTGCAGAGGAACCGCTGCTCGCCGGCACGAGGGCAGCATCAGCCCGCCTGGAATCCTGGCGCTGGCCGATGGGCACGCTCACCACCTCCAGTGTCTGTGAGGCTCTATAAAGAAGCAGTTACTGAGACCGGTTAAGGACTAGAAATTTAGGCACTTTATCCGTAATCAGATGCATTTAATATAATCGCTGAACTGGTGGCAGCCCTTTGTGAATAGAAGTGTAGATGGGCTTTGGTGACTGAATTTGTGCAATAAATTCCAGTTCGCTGATGAAGACGTCTCCCCCTGAAATCATTCAGATGGGAGAGGGAATCTCAATTTTAATAGCGCCGAATTAAGTGATGTGCTAACATAATGGAACAGAGGTCTTGTGATGCTTGACTTTTAAGAGACCTCGTTAGTTTTTTTAAGACTTGTCAATATGCAGGAGTAATGTCAATGAGGCAAAAGAAATTCAAGTTCAACGTGTGGATTTGATGCATTATTCAGTGTTTGGGGAAGAGCTGCTGCGCCCCGACAGCTGCGGTTTCTACCTGCTATCAGCCAAGACGTGGGGCCGCTCGCCGCGATTCCACCAGTGCTGCTACACGGGCACTGTCAGCTTACCCAGGCCTTTGTGAGGCAGTTAACCCACGGAAAGGAGCAGACGAAGTGCATGGTCCTGGTTTGGTGTGAGTTGGTAGCAGCAGCACAGTGCCGCTCATGGCAACCTCCTGTCTAGCCCTTCTGTGTGCTCCCATTTGCCGCTGCCTCTAACTGGCCTCCCTTTGGCTTTGCTCAGAAGCCAGTCCTGCTTTTGCTTCTGTGTTTTCAGAAGCTTCCTTTGAATTCTCCTTTGGCGCTTCACCCCATGATGAAACGAGAGCGTGTGTCTAAGTCAGAAAAGGACATGCTTTTGATTCATACCTGTCATCTCCAACACTGCAGTTCACGCTCGTTACTGGTCTTGAAAGGAAACGTGACAAAAAAGTTGCAGGCTAGAACCCAGCCTTCTTGGTGTCTCTTCACGGCTCTACATGGCATAAGGAGTATTTTATTACCAGCTGAACAGTAGAGATTGAGGGGATTGCCAACGTGCAGAAGTGGTGCGCGCATAAAAGGTCTGGGAGATCAGGCCACGCACGTGAATTGCGCGTGAGCGTTTGTCATGGACGTTCTCAAAAGCCTGGTGTAGTGAAAACTGTGCCGAAGAAAAACGGCATCTTTTCTCCACTATCACTTCTTCAATCCCTGTCTAGTTCCACCTTTGATGCCCTTCCCAAGGAAGTATTCTCAGCACACCTGCAGAATGTAGGCAGAATAAACGTCGAGTTTTCGTAATACCGTTTGTTCTTTTGTGTCTCAGAAGACTTAAATGGCTGACTGAGAATTGCAGTTCTCTTGTGTCCCCCACTTTGTCCTGCTGCCTGTGAGCACTTGTGCAGCTTCCCTGGCCCCTCTACAGTGGGCATTCAGCGTATCCGTCAAGTGCTCGGGGAAAATCCGCTCCTTTCTATTTTCTCTTTCCCTCTCACTAGTCATGTAGGGCCATCTGAAATGGATGTGTGTTTGTAGCAAGGAACAACTCAAACTCACTAATTGATGCACAAATACGCTCATCTACATGCAATTTGGGTGGGGTTATTTTGAAATGCATCTATTTGCATAAATCAAACCTCTTTCCCAAATATTAGTGTGAACAAAGGCAGTTTTCATGGGCGCCAAAAAAGAAGTGGCTGAATGGAAAAGCCAATTCAGAATTTGCATAATAGTTGCTAATTGTTGCCCGTGCTATTAGCCTGTCTCTGCTTAATAGGCAATACTGGCTCCAGTACGTGCATACAGCCTGCACCGCGAAATCCTGCTGAGCGGCTGCTCAGGTTCAGGAGTTGGGAAGTTTTGTAAAGCATGGGAGAGAGGAAAAGTCAAATCACCCGTTTGGAGGATTTTATTAGGAAATCTCGCTGGGATCACTTCTAAACTCAGGTTTGTCTGAGGGTGAAATGAAGTCTGGTTTGTGATACAAGTTTATTAATAGAGTCGTGTTTCCTAAAAGAAAAATAAAAAAAGCAGAGGCAGAAGGATGATTTTGACCAAGTTTGGCTTCCAAAGCAAATCTCAAATATTTGCCTTTTTTCTTCAGAGGAAGGTGTTGGATTTTTATTGTAAAGGGCAGCTTCTAGAGAGGATCTGCTGCCTTTGTGTAAGGTTTGTATCAGTGCATGTACAGACAGAATGAAACAGCCTATCTGCGTCTGTGCGTGTTTCCTTTCATCTAATACTCTGCGATACTATATTTAGGGGTGTAACGTCTGATTCAGTAGGTCCTCAACCCCTCAAATCCAGTTTTGATTCAGAAGATTGGTGTTGTTTGTAACTGAACATCCTTTCTAGAGTGCTGATTCAGCCATGTGCTGAGCAGACCTTGGTGTAGTTCGCTACATCCCTGGTCCTGCTTGTTGTGTCTGTGCCTGGGAGGACAATGAGATGCTTGGGAAGAGGCGCTGCTCTGGGGGGAACTGGAGGGCATCATCACGGCTCCCTTTGTGCTGGGGATTCTGAAGCTGAGATGAAAACCTGGCAGGTGACAGAAGGAGCACCACTGGCTCTTTCCTCTGGCTGTATCTCGAGGTGCCATTAACGACACCTTCAGTCTCACCTACAGCAGCGTTCATCGTTCCGGCCGGGTTTCTGGGGGAGAGAGCTTGCCTTTCTCATCTGCAACTTTCTTCCTCTCCCCTGCCTCTACTTCCTGCTTTTCACACTAGTAGTTCTAGAAGAATTTCAGGAAGTGAATCTATTATCAGTTTTTACAGATGTTTCTTCAACTTGCCCCTTTCTGAAGCAAATCTGTTTCCTCTAAAGACGCGGTGCCCCTTTCCGCTGCCCCGACCGTCGTTCCGACCTCCCCGAGCAGAGCTGTGGCAGGAGCAGCTTACAAAGCTGCGGTGGAATGTGGGGAGCTAGGTTCCTGTCTTTTCAGGAAAAGTTTGACATTGTGGTTTCCTTCATCAGAAATCTATCTCTGCTCTAAAGGAAACACGTTTCCCTTTTAAAAAAGCGTGCCCCAGAGAAAGGCCCAGGAGATACGAACCAGTAAGGCTGGAAATACCACGGTGTAAGGCGGTGTGCTGCCCCACTGCTCATGGTGTGGGGCACAGCCGTACGTGGATCTGTGGGCTACATAAACCCCAGGGCTCACCGTGCACACGGGACAATTGTGGTGGGCTTCTGTGTAACGCTTTTCTCAGGACATTTCAGAATGTTTAACACAAGCAAAAGGTTTGGTGGTGTCACCCTCAGTGTGCAGAGGAAGAAATAAAGCAGGGAAGAGTTAAATTACCAGGAAAGAAATTGCAGCGTGCGATGTAGGATTCAAGTCTCCTGAGACTGGTTTCTTTTTTCTGTCACTCTACTACATTAAATTGCCATTTACGATGATCCTTTTTTAGAAATATATGGTGAATTGAAGCAATATAGATGGGGTTTAATGTGTTCATTGGCAAGCGATATTCATCCCCTTTTTTGTTGGTTGCGTTGTCCAAGGTGCCAAAAATATTGGATGAAATCTCTTTCTCTGGGAGATGTTTCTGAGCTGTTCATAATTTTGAAAACATAGAAGATGAGTCAGTCAGTTGGGGTTATTTTATTCTCGTGCGTTTTTGTCGTTTCACAAAGATTGGCTTAAAGGTTTCAATCTGCAGTTTCTGATTTTGTGCAAATAACAAAAAGATTCATGAACCTTTCTACGTTTCGTGTCTAGCAGAGGTCACCATCCCCATTAAACGGACAAATGAAGCTCCCAGTTTTGGTTTATGTGAGCTGACCTCCCGCAGCTGAAGCCAGCAGGGCTTAAGTTGAAAAGGGCGACAAACAAACAAGCCAACCTACGATACTTGGTGCTGTGTTTTCACTGAGAGTTTTCAGTAGCAAAAAGTCAGGCTAAGGGTCCATGAAGATGCCTGAGCGGTACCGAGCTGGGAGCCGTGATGAGGCGTTACTTGCCCTCCTCCAGTCACTGGTGTGTACTGGGGCGTGCTGCACTGACCTCTCTGTGTCTGCTTTACATCGTGGGTCCTGTGCGTTCACTTACACCTCTCACTTCCATTCCTCTTGCTCATTAGCTGCACGTCTGAACCAGGCGCATCTCAAATCCTCTTAGCAAAGCTCAAATCCTGAAGGCTAAGCAAGAATTTGTTCTTCTAATAAGGACGTATCTCAATTTCTCTTCTTTGGGATAGTTAGATTAAGGTAGACCATCGAATTCCACCAGTTCTCGTTCTAAGTCTATCGTATCTTGTGAGCTTTTTAACCAAACACAATGTAAACCTGTAGCAGGAATAACAGGAGATAAGTACAGAACTAAATTGAGACTAAAATCTCTTGCTACCTTTCCCTTTTGTCTGTATGCCATCAGTATAAATTATCATTATCATAATTAAACAAAAAAGGCACTGTGTGAATTCTACGTTATATTCCCCCGATGCCACTGGAGAAACAATACGCACAAAATGAAATGTTATAACAGCTATAAAGTCAGTTTCCATAGTAGCTTCTGCAGTTGGCAGGGAGTGTCTTTGGCAGTTGCGCCGTTCGGAGTAAATTAAGTCTCTTGCTTTTTAGTTCATTGTATATTTTGAGACTATAAAATGAATTGAAGAGAATTAAAGAGAAATACTTGTCTCACAACAGAATTTCAGATGTAGAACTGAACAGGTGTAAATTCTCATGACGTTCATCATAAAGATGCTTTAATTTTCCTAGTTCGTGGTAGTTGCTGGGCAGAGCAAAGGTTGTCCTAAGATCAGGACAAGATGTTGAGTTAATTTTTATGTGAATCTCTTACCCTATTAGAAGTGATGAATTTACACCTTTTCAAAAGTGTCCTTCAGTGAGGAATTGAAACTAACGTGCAAAATATCCACAGTAATATTTGCAGCTCTCAAAATCTGGCTATCGTTGTTCTCCAGCATCTCTCTCCGTTGCCTTGATGTGCTTTCTGTTGGCAGACAGGGTAGAAGTGACCAGTAATGACAGTACAGACTGAGACAGAACTGGGAGCCGCTGTTATTATGTTGTGGTTAGAGCTGGAGCGGGGTTACAGGAGGGCACCATTCACTAGGGGCTCTTGTTTGAATTACTGGGTTGGAGAGCCCTGGCTCTGTGAGGAAGAATCAGAAATAGTGACACCAGACTTGCAGGGTTACCACCCCTGAGGATCTACAGAGGGATTTCCAGGGGAAATGAGCTGCTTATCGTGTATGAAAACCATCAGGACTGTGGTGAGCAGATGCTTTTGGAAATTCCGTCTGACCTCTGTATGTGCTGCTTGGCACCAAAATGTGTTTCTGACGCTGGCCGTGGCCGCTGGCTGGTGCAGATGCCCTTCCGTGGTGCGTGCAGGTTGGTCCAGGGCAGCTTGTCACTAAGGCCCCGGGAATTCATTCCTCTCACTCAAGCTCTTTGGAATACGTTTTCCAAAACAAACATCTGAAAATGAAAGAGGAAAAGAAAAATCACAGTTTCTCTGACAGCTTTGGAAAAAGACTTAAGACAGAATAAAATTTCTGTAAGTCATATTAGTGTGTTTAGAGAAAGAAATCAATCTGTTCATTACTGTCCTAATGGACCGCTCATTATAAAAGCAATGCCATTATATTCTCCTACAGCCTGCTTAGCTGATGCTATTTAATTATTACTTCTGTTACGTTCCTTCTGAAATCCTCACCGCTTATGGCTACTTGTAAATATTCTTCTGCTTTCGGTTAATTGAGTAGGACTTGAAATGCTCGACAGCTTCAAAATTACAGACCACTTTCTCTCTGCTGGTTAGAATATGGGAGCTATGCATAATTTCAAATAAAATTCCTATACCGAGAGTCACGTGCAGAGATGGATGGAGCAAGATGAAGTCCTAACACATTGTATTAAATGTGATATTTAGAAAATATTTCACTGCAAGGAGATACTTCATTTAAAGCCGTGATGACATTGTATTTATGTCTTATTTTCTTTCAAGAACTGAGCGTGTGTTTTGACAAGGATTTTACACATAGAAATACTAATAGCATGCTAATTACCCTCAGGAGCTGGCAATGTATCTTGAAGATAACCCCTTTCCCTACTCCGAATTATAATCAGCCTTCAAAATTAATGTTGTTTGGGAGACATTGTTAATCTGCCTCGTGTTTATTCATTTTAACAATAAGATTTGTTCAGGATTCCCTCAGGCAGACTTTAATGACGATTTGTCACTTTTGGAAAAGGACCTTCCCGTGTATTGATTTGCTCTTCTTTCCAGTGATCCCGACTGCCGTGGTTGTATTTTTGAGCACACTGTGTTTTCTCAGCATTAATTTTTCCCAGGATGTTCGTGTTCCATTTGTTGTGTGGCAGAGCATCAGGACTCTAGAGCCATATCAGAAATTCTGAGAGTCAGCTGGGCTTAATTCAGTGGAAATTTGGTTTCCCAACCAGTAGCTGTGGAGCCTCCTTGGTGTAGCCCTCCTGGAGCGCTGATGCTGATGGTAGGATGCCTGCGGTGCTGCTTTGAGCAGAGCCTCAGGCTGTGCCATGCCACAGAGCGTGACCCAGAGGACACTGCAAAGCCTTTGCCACCAGGCACACCACAAAGCCAAGCAGTGGGAAGCTGTGACCGCTGGCATTAAATCTGTGAAAAGAGAAGGAGCAGAAGGGGGCCGGGGGGCGCAGCTCGTGGTGCTCACTATGCCACCGAGAGATCTTGTGCCTTGGGCAAACGAGAGCGCTGGGGAGGCTGCTGGGTGTGCAGTTTCTGTGTGGCAAGAGGAGGAGTCTGTTATCCACAGAGAGGGAAGGATGGGGAACCATCAGAGCTGGGAGAAGTTTAAAAGGATGCGGAGAAAGTGTGAGAGGTCACAGCGTGTCTCACCTTGTGCAGCCTTCCCTGTGTCACAAGAGGGGAACGGTGACAGATTTTCAGGAAACTTTTGACCAACCCAGTCCTATGGATGAGGAAGTGGATCTTCACACCTTACTGGCAGGTCCCAAATAAAGCTTTGAGTCTTTGTTATTTCATGCTTCTTTATACAGCCTTGCTGACACAAAAATAGAGTCTGGATGTTACATGGGTACAAGTTTTGTTTGTTTCCAGAGTGGAGCAACCACTGAGCTCCTTCTGTTGGCTTTATGAGCATCCAGTGGGGTTCACCTGTCTGTAGACTGGACGGGCAATGGTAACGAGTCTGCACAGAAAGCCAGCCAGCCTGGCCATTGCGGGTTGTGGAATCTCCACTTGAGGTGACTGAAGTGGAGCTGTGCTAATGAGCTCTGCCAGGCGCAGGCGGGTCAGCTCCCGAAGTCCGCCTGAAACTGGTTTGTATCTGTTTTGCTCCCTGTGCGCTATGCTTGGTGTGACAGTAAAACAAAGTTAGCAGGACTGGAGGCTGTTTTCAACTCTGAGTTATGGAAACAATCTCTAAATTATTCTTTAAAAGTCTCTGTCAAATCATGTGTTTGGAAAAAAAAAAATTGTCTGAAATG
>WEIS01322678.1:0-10348 GCA_013389965.1 Todus mexicanus | reverse complement strand
CCCTTATCTCTGCCGGCAGCTGCATGCTAGTACTCTCCTAGCACCCTCTCCTGGATCTAGGGCCCTACATCATCAACTCTTCACCATCCAGTCATCATGCCAAGCAAACCTGAAGGTTGTGAGGTTGTGATGGAGCTGTCCCAGCAGCTGCCAGAGGCTGCCTAGGACTGCTCACCTCTTAACCAGGGGTGAGAATTGCCCTGAACATACCTGCCCCATCTCCAGCAGTGCAGGGAATGCTACGGTATACATCCACACTGCATCCATCTCTATTGCACCCATCCATACTCTTCCCACGGTATCGCAGCTTAAACCTCAACCCTACTGAGCAATGCATGCAACAAAACTCCCACACTCAGCTTAGAAACTAAGAGAAATAGGTGGTGTGCGTGTCCCCGAATGCACTGCCAGCCCCCAGGGAGCATCCTGCCATGAGCACGCTGTCTCTGCACGGGCACGGGGGTTGCAGCCAAGCTCAGCTCAGTCCCTGTGGTTCAGTGAAGCCAGGTGAGAGCAGGACGGATCAGGTCTGTAGTGTGCCTACAGTGCATGTTCTTATGCCCTCTCCCATGCAGAAAAGCCTCTGGTTCAAACACAGAGGTTTTAATCTTCTGGCTGGGATGTGGATTTGAAAGTGTCCTGAGTAATTAACTGGTAATTAACACTGGAAGAAGGAAAAAGCAAACCCAGTTAAAAATAGACTGTTAGTTCTGTTTTCTTCACCTCCCTGTACCACCCCCGAGGTTTGCATCCCCGCGGCTGGAGTGCAGGAGCAGACGAGTAGCAGAGCTCCAGCAACAGAGAACTCCACAGTCTGCGGGGGAAGAAATGTCCCCAGGCAGATCTGCCACTCCTGAGGAATTCTTTGCCCCCTGTCTGCCAGATTCACGTCTGCCCGTACGGCTCTGCCTCCACCCAGGAGCACAAGCCTCAGGCGAGGGGTGGGGATGTCCCTGGGAGCTGCAGGAGCGAGCAACAAGGGATAGGAATCTCATAAAATGATAAAAACACTGATTTAATCCCCACTGTGCAAATAAATACCAGCTGTGACCTGACCCTGAACTCTGCTTTTCCTTGTGCTGGAAATGGCCCATTTTTAGGACGGACTGGGGTGAAGAGCAGGCAATGCCCTCCCACATCTCACAGACTCGTCCACCACTTTCCCACTTTTAACCTGACAGGTAGATAATATCCCAGAGAGGTGGGACACCTCCTTGGAGGGCTGGCAAGCACTTTCCACAATGTGGTGCTCAAATATCAACAAGCAGAAGTGCCTCTTGCAGCCTGAGGGAGCACGGATCGGATCCCAGCAGCCCAGCATCCCACCTACCTCCATGTGCCGCTCCAGCTCCTGCAGCAGTGTCACATATTTATCCAGCCTCAGGAAGGGTTTGCTGAGGCTCGTGGTTAAGATAAGAATGCCTGGGTTGGTCGCACCCTGGCTCTCCATGAACTTCTCCAGCTCATCACTATAAATAGAGACAACAACAACAAGAAGGAGGGCTCGCCACCGCTGAAGGCTGTGTTTTGCTGCCTCCCACGCTCTCCCGATGGCCAGGGCTCTGCTCTGAGCTGTGCCTTTCTAAAGGCAGTCCAGCCTCCCCTCTGAGCACCTCCCACCGCAAACCCAGCAGGGCAGGCAGAGAGCTGTGAGCTTGCAGCCAAGCAAGACCCTGCTCCCCAGGGACGCAGGGGAGAACGCTGCGCGGCGGTGGGGGTTGGTGTGCACAGCCTCAGGGGTACATTGGTGCCGGCAGCCGGTCCCCTGGCACAGCGAGGTGGCACAGGGCCAGGCGTCTGGTGGACAGTGTGGGCTGCAGAGGCTGGTGCTATGCTGGAAGATGCCGCAGCAATGAGCTGGGACCCTGCTGGGAGCCGTGACGCAGGTGTTAGCACGTACATGGCTCCGGAAAACACGGCTTGTGTGTGTCAGCATATTTGCCAAAGCCGACTCGGATTGATTTAAGAAAAGGGGTCAGACCGAGGAACCATATGAATGAGTCATGTACAGGAGCCAGGCTTTTGGTTAGGCTCAAGTATGCTGGATTTCAGCAGGTAAGTAAATATATTGTGAGTTCCCACTGCAGAATGGGAAGATCAAAATGGTATGGCCGGGGTCCTGGCTTTCCCATCACTGCAGAGAGGACAGCTGACCTGCATTAGGAGTGACACCGCTGTAGTCTTTTGGCTCGGCATGCTCTTTAGCACGACATTATATAAATTCAAGTGTCTACTCCAGTAGAACATGCTGAAAAAAGATCTTATTACTGTAATCTACCAGCGACCCTGTAAATACACTATTTGAACAGCAGCTCAACTAAAATATTGTCTGAGTCCGGGTGATTTGATGACCACCCTTCTTTTGCAACGATGTGCCCCACACTGTAGTGCCGCAAGGGAACACATCCCCATCTGCAAGCGCTTCAGCGGTGGGTCTGAAACGGCATCCAGGGCCTTTAGCAAGTAAGAATCACAGGAGATGCTACTGCAAGGGCTGCGGTTGCCTCTGTTACACTCAAGGTAAGAGTCCTGTATGTGCAGACAGGGCCTGTGAGACCAGCTCTGAACTCAAGCAGCGTGAGTGGTCTCCATGCAGGAGCTGAGAGGCCATAGAGACGAAAGGCCCAGCAGCTTTGCCAGCAGCAGCGTCCCATGGTATCCCTGTGCCCTATTGTCAAAACACGGGTCAAAAGCCACGCCAGGCTAAGTATTAATTATAAAAGTAACTTTTATAAGGAGGGATTCCAGCCTGAATCTCCTCCTCCATCACTCACCTGTGTTGCGTGAGGACGTTGACGGCTGACGGGTGGTTAGCGCAGTACGTCAGGTACAGGGAGCGGAACTGGGGCATCAGGTTCATGAAACAGCCTCCCACGCGTTGCTGGTTCTCGGGGAGCCTACAGACGCCAACACACCAGCCGCAACGTTAAGCCTCTTGATCTGCACCCTGCAGCTACAGCACTCTCAGGTATCTGCCCAGCTGCACAGGGACATTCCCAGGTCACCACATCGCTGCAGCACTGAGCAAAATACCCACCCCTTCCGCTTGGGGAGGAGGAAGAAGGGGGTCCTCAGACGGGTCTGGCTTTCTGTGGTGCAGACAGTGAGTACCACAACCCATTGTCAGCCTGGGACAAGGTGCGACCCAGCATGTCCTGTCCCACCTGCAGAGCTGCAGCTGGGATGCCATAGCCCACTGCAGCTGATGAGGACGTGGGGTGGTCCCACTGTCTGGGCTGCCCATGAATATGAGAGAGGAGATGGAGAGAGAAAAAAGCCACAGCCTGAATATATTTCTGACATTCAGTGTTTTCCCCATCTCTTTTCAGCCCTCCTGAAGGAGAGGCTGGGCTAAGGCTGAACACGTCTGCCAGCCTCCCCGTGGGAAATTATCACCTCTAATAATTTGCTCTCTGTTCCCTGGCAATCCCCATCTTCACACCTGCCAGATCTCGCCCTGCATGTGTCTGCATCTTTGGTCTAGGTACATTTTCATGTCCGGTCTAGTGGCGCTGTCATTCAACACATGTCTTAGCAGTAGAAACGTCAGAGCTTCTTCTACCTTCCCTCCTGCCAAAGCACTACCTGCTGCCTTTCTTCAATCCTATTATTTTCTTCTATATTTAACAAGCCTAAGAGAGCAGCCACGGGGAACACTAATGAACATGTCTTTCCACGATTTTTAGCTATGGTTTAATAGTTTAACAACCTCAGTGCTACTGCACGAGCTTACTTTGCAACTTCTTCCAAGGCTTGGTTCAGTGTTTGCTGAAATGCAGAGATTTCTTCCACATTTCCCAGCAATGACGCGATGTCCACGGCGCTGAGCCTAAGAGAGTCAAATCGTCAATTAGCATCAAGAAGATGTTGCTTCCAGGAGCACCCCCATGATATTTGTAAGTGGTTCTTTCAAAAAGACCCAAGAATTTCCCCTTCCCCACATACACCATCGGACATGGGAAAACACAAGAAATCCATGATCTGTGAGCTACAGACTACAGCCTCTGGAGAAGATGTCTGCTGTCAAGGATTATCTTAATTGGATTTTAATCACACTAATCTTCTCAGATGCTTAGCTGTCTAACAGACACAGACAGATGGGACTTCAGCCAGGGGTGGGGAAGGAGGTGTGTGCACAGATACAGAGACAGCTTTGTCTTCAGGGATTCATGCTGTGGGTTTCCCTATGGGAGAAAGGTCCCATAGAGCAGCTCCCCAGTAGGGGTTGCTTTGTTCCTCACATGAGGCTGGATTTTTCCTAGCAAAGCTAACGGGTCTGCTTCTGTCAGCAGAGCCTTCCTCAGAGACACTCTTGTACTACCCTCACTTAAGTCATTTGCCACCTACGAGGCCGAGAGCATGAGAAATTTTCACATATCCCACATGAAGATTTGGGCAAGGGAGGAGAGACTTAAATACAAAGGCCTTATGACACCACTCTCCCATCCCTCCCGACTGGACAATGTCTATGCATCTGCCCTCCACCTCCACCCCTGATGCCCTGGGGCTGCCCAGCCCTCCCACAGCGCGCTCAGCTGGAGGGACCCTGGTCACTGAGATGACACCATTTGGAAGAGATGAGTGTAAAGCTGAAGCAACAAGCAGGAGGTGAAGTTAATTGCACCAGGCCTTTAATGCAGGGTGAAACTATTGATAGGAACCTGCTGATAGGCACCAGCGCGTTGCCTGGGTAAGGACAGGACAATGTGTGGTGCAAAGGCAGCACGGATGGAAAACACATCAGCTTATTGCCGGGGGTAAGCCCTGACAAAGTCTCCTGGCCACCCTGGCATTGCTCAGGCTGTAAGGGACGGCAGCACACTCTTCCTGAGCATGCAGGTTCTTAACGCTGATGGCTGCACAGACGGAGAGACAGAGGACTGAATTTTTGCTCAGCAGCCACTTGGATCTAGCGAGAGGCAATCTAACCACAGAGAATACGTATCGTCACGCACAAAATGAAAAGATGACTACGAAAAGCCACTTGGAGCTAAGAAGTCACACCAAGGCAAGCTACAAGGGGAGAAGCCATGCAAGGCATACCACCAGGAGACACGCATGCTGGGACAGCCATACATGAGCTTGCAGCCCTCTCCTAGATGGAAATGCCTATCTCCACCACAGCCCAGTGCCTGCACGACCACTGAGGAAAAGGAAAGAGCAGAAATCTGTACAACGTGGGCTTTTTTTCTCTAGTTCACAGAAAAGCTGCAAGGCTTTACAAGAAGAGCAGTTGCAGGCCCTAAACATTCAAAAGCAGGAAAGTGATGAACTATGGTTCATTTTACAGGGTTCTCTCCACCTCAGACGCCCTTATATCTTACTTATCATAAGACTGGAGGGGTCTTAAGTAAGTTCCCAGAAGTGACTGTAGTTCCTTCGCATAATCTCGTTCTGTTTCCAGAATATTTTGCAACACCTAGGGTGAGAGACAGAGCACTGAGTAGATCTTTGTACTAGTCACTAGTCAAAGGAATATGACATCAGCTTCCAAGTGTGGAAAAGCATGGAAGTGTATTTATAAGTCTATAAATGACATTTGGTAATGCAGAACCCAGAATGCTCAGGAAAGCTCTGGGGGATCCAATTCGGGGATTTTACCTTGCAAACAGGGGGAGGCCTGGAAAGCAGGAGTTAAGGGCAGCTCTTTCTTCTCCGACAAAGCATGAGGACAATGTCAGTTCAGACACAAGTTTAGTATTTGCCCCCCGAGAGGCTCATGCCTAACCCTGCATGCACAACTGGCTGCCAAGGTATGCAAACAAATGCTGTGTGCATGCATCCTGGGAGCGCCGCTTGCAGGAAGTCAGGCAACAATTTAAATGCAACAGCGGCCAGACCAAGGGCGGCTCTGCAGCAGCTCAGGCCGAGGCACCGCTCATTTGCCACTTCAAGGATGTGCCGAGTTGGGCTTGGTCCTGCTAATCCATCTCAGCAGCCCATTCATCTCCGGCAAACCCACTGCCTGCACACTCCCGGTTAGCAAATTTCTCAGTGTGGATGAGCTTTGGAGACAGTGGAGGTGGTTCCCAGCTCTCTGGACATACTGTTTCTGATTTGCTTTGCTTGAAATATATTTAGACATGCTGATGAGCACATTTCACCTCCGGTACTGAGAGCCAGGGATGTTCGCATGCAGGCATTTTAACACTCTTACACTGCAGGGTTTGCTCTAGCCTGGACACAGTGGGAAGGTACCCGTCCCCTTTGCCAGCTCTCATCGCTCCAGCAGCAAGCTGGTAGAGGAGGTGATGTTTCTCCGCCCTTCTGCGGCCACAGCTCACAGCCTGGCAGGCTGAGCTGCTCCAAAGCCAAGCCCAGTTAAGAAGCCAGGCTCTGAGCTGTGGCGGCTGCCCTTTCTCCAAGGGCTGCAGCTGCTGGCAGAGGCACCAGGCAGGCAGCTCGGGCTGTGACATCTCCAGCCAGACCCAAGAAAGGGATCATGGACCACAGCCCTAATTTGCCTTGCTTCACGCTGTGACATTATCTCCCCATCTTTAGAAACGGGAGAGAGCCCGCAGTCAATGGCAAGGACTGGACCAGAGAACCATGCCTCTGTCATCAACACTGATCTCAAAACTGCCACCTCTACTACATTATCTCAGTCGCCTACTTCGAGTCTCTGCTTTTGACATCTTGCAGTAACTTCCATTTGTGGCTTATTGTCTCGACAGCCTTGAATCAAGGAAATGGCAACAGCAGCGTTTAAATAGAGAGTCACATCCCCAATTGTTACAAATTGCCTCAATGATTTCTAAGGGAACGAGCCAGTTCAGGAGATTAATGATATGCTACTTATTAAAATGTATGATCAGCACTTTAGAACTTACCACGGGGTAATAATTCTTTGTCAGCTGAGTGCTTTCAAGTCCTTTTAGTGCTTTGGGAGAGAGTGGTTTATCTGTACAAAAAAAACCAAACCATCAATAAATTACAGCACACAGCTTTCATTATTCCAGCAGGAAAAGCCACCGCCGCATCATGTCCAGCAGACGTTAACTTCACCCCGGTGAACACAAAACTTCAGTTGCAGGGTTTGTTTGATGCTTCGGAAACACCGGGAGCAAACCAAAGGTGTGCATGACACTGAAGGCAGCCGAGCGAGTGTCACCAGAAGCACTGAGCAGCCTCTGCCAACCGACCTACAGGTTTGCTCTGAAATCCCTGGCAGCAGCTCCGTGCCTGGCACTGTTTGCGGCAACGGTGTGGCTTCACCTGGTGCACAAAATTTGGGTTTAAAACTGAGCATCTACCAGAAATGCTGGATGAAGCATTTTGACGCAGGTGATTCACAAGGCACTTGAAGCCAACACCAATCGATGGGCTGAACCCCGATCCCCGCAGGTGCAAAATCCTTCTCCGAATGAAGGCAGATTTGAACAAAAAGCTCCCACAAACCTGGAAGTCAATTCTCATCTTCTGCATTTGCTAAATCCCTGCGGATGCCTCCGGCACGGCACACATGTGCACTCACACATACACACACACGAGTCCCTGCTCCACTTTCCTACCCTAGAGCAGCCCATGCCATGCCAGCAGCACGGCTTTGCCAGTTCTCCCAGCACTGCAGTGGCATCGTTACCTCTCCAGACTGGGACTGTCACCCCTCTGGACTGGGACATGTCGGCAGCACGCGGCTGTACTGCCAGCCCTGGCCACACTGCACACCTCATACCAAAATGCCTCTGTGCCGTGCAGAGCAGCCTGTCTCTCATTTCTCCCTGCAACTGCTCACAGAAGGCAATTACTTCCACACCTATTGCAGGGGAGAAGCTTGAAATGGATAAATTTAGCCCCTGGAAACCACGGCTTGATGTATTGTCTAATTATTGCCCTTGTAGAGCTCCCTGTCACTTCCAGCCTGGAGTTCTGTGCCTCATTTAGAGACTCGGCAGAGCTTTGCTCCACAGAGCTAGTTATTTCCACCCAAAGGGCATGCTTAGGACACAGTGGAGGTACAAGCACCGCCGAAAAAACAAGTAACTCCATTTAGAGTAACAAGTCTCGTACTTTGGAGGTGAGGAAAGCAGCTCCTGCTGGCTTGCAGCAAGGGTTCCCCAGAGACCACAGCCTCCGGGCAGCAGTCCTAGGGCAGCAGAGGGTTAGCCTGTGGGCCCTGCATCCATCATTTGCAATGCAACCACATCTCCTGAGCAAGCAGAGACCAGGGGAATGAACCCTCCTCCCATATGACATGGGTGCTGGAGGGAGAATCTGAAGGGAAAATCTCTGCTGATAAATCTGATGGATTCCTACATCAGGATCAATGGGAGACTCACCCTTTGCTTCAATGAGGTGCCGTTATTTCATGCAGTTCCCATCTGATTTTCCCCACAGGACTGAAGTTTGCTCTCCTTTTTTTAAAGTATCTCTCCTCTCCACTCATTGACTTAATTAGTGATTCCTGGGTTGTGCCAGACAAGCCTTCAAGCTCTGCTGCAACATCCTGCTCCAGCTCAGACAGCATTTCCCCGAGGGAAACAGATGAGATATCCTAACAATGATTTCTTCATTTCAAATTTTAAAAAAACCAAAACAAAGAGGCCTAACTCTGAGCACTCTCTCATTAATTTTATTCCTCCCTCCTTTGCTTTTTTGCTTGCTAGTGTTGGAGCACGGATGCCTAACGGGGACTGTACACTTGGCAGACGACGGCTGATGTCTCACAGTGTTTGAGGCCAGGGCTGATCCTGAGACATAAAACCAGCACTGAGCACACAACAGGTCCCTGTCTAGGGTAAGCCCTCAAGGCACATTAAGGAATTAAAGTTGGATATTGTAAAAAACCAAGTTTACTGTCACACAACAGCCTTGGAAGCACGACAGGGTGAGCTGCTTGAATGGGTACGTAACACCACAGGGCCGTTAGCCAGCGGCATGCTTCACGTCACCACCACTCCACAGCTGGTTAAAATCACATCGCGGAAAATGTTAAGGACACTCCAAACAAAGCTCAATAAAGGCAGATGCCATCAGATGGATCGCCCCTTCCTGCTTCCTTTCTCAGTATCGCAGCAGAAGATGCATCTGGGGGAAAATGCACCGTGTGAAATCAGCCGTTGCTACAGACAAAACCGGGGGACTGTTCCCTGCGGCCACAGAGTTTTTGTCGGCTTCCTCACTGCGACCATGAGCATCCATTCCACCGCTGCCAGAAATGGCAGGATCAAACACAAACACATCACCTGACTGAGGTCTCTAACAAAAAGCTAATTCTGTGCTCAGACACCGGAACAACCCGACAGCTCCCCAGGACAAAGGGGACCCACGTAGCCACCTCCTGCCTCATCCTCCAGCGACATCCCCAGTCCCACGCTGCTGGGGCTTGCGGGGGAGCGACAAAAAGGCACAATGAGCTGGGGAAGAGGGCGAAGCAGCTCTCGAACAACTCATGCAAAAGGCTAGGCTTTACCCTTCGGCATAGCTCATCCTTCCATTAGCCCTGCTGCTTTAAGGACACAAACAGTCCTTAATAAATAGCAGCAATTTCCCAAAGGCACGAGGATCCGCTGCATTATACCGCTGTCATTCAATCAGCCCTTGAAAGCAATTTGCTTACCGGTGGATTTGATTTCTCTGACGTAGTTGCTTGGGAACCAGCCTGTTTTTCCATTCAAGGTCCCTTCCCACCAGCCCCCTTCTTCAACGCGGGTGACATAAATAATGTCTCCTTTGTTAACGGAGAGTTCATCCTCATTCGTCTGCTTAAAATTGAACCTGGCCTTTACCACCAGCTGATGACTTCCATTCTCGGTCATCTCCTAGGGAAAGGAACATGGAAAAACATCAGTAAATAGTCCAAAAAAGCAGGAGCCACTAGGACAAGCCATTGTTCTTTCTTTGTTGTGACAGCTGGTTTTGCAGTATTGCTCTTTATAACAAGCAATAATGCCTTGCTTTTGTGTAAGCACTCCTGCCAGAGGACCACAAGGTCCCTCCCAAGCATTAGTTCAGTTTCAGGGTGCAATGGATAGCAGATAAGAATCACTCTCCTCATGTCACAGAGAGCAGCACCACAGTCTGGAGAAGCAATGAGAGTCTCTCCAGCTGAGGCAGCAAAGCCATGATGGAGATCAGGGGAGAACAAGCCAACCCATGGGTACCACTCATACCCCTCTATCTCCGCAGCCATCAAACCCTCGGTGAGATGTTCAATAAAGCATACCACGAGCTTGGATTGCCTCCTTAACACCCTCGCCGATTGGGAAGCCGTGCTGTTGGAGTCAGTGCGGGCACCTCCAGCCACAGAGCTAAGAGACGATAGATGTGAACATGGCCCTTTGGATGGCTGATCTGGCGAAGCAAAAACAACATCTGAGTTTTACCCAACTGCCCACCATCCCTCTGC
>WEIS01322677.1:0-10329 GCA_013389965.1 Todus mexicanus | reverse complement strand
AAAAAAAAAAAAAAGAAGAGTAGAAGCAGTCAGATCTCTTCTTATAACTGATGAACCTGAACTGCCCGGGTCACCCCTGGGTTATGCTGTGTGTGCCCAGCGTGTTGCCAGCATTGCTGTGGTGCTCAGACCCTCTCTTCCCACATCTGGGGAGGAGGATGCCATGGTTTTGTGGGGTGCTCAGTGACTCCACTATTTCCCTGGCTGAGCAGATGAGCCCCCAAAATCCCAGTTTTTTCCCCTTGTGCCCTCGGGGTTACCTGGGGTCCCAAGTGAGCCCATAGTGGGGCAGGGTGTTTCTCCCCAAGAATCCTCTCCCCACTGCACGCCCAGGAAGTCAACACACAATTGTTTCAGAGGTGATGTTCCATTATTAATGCTCCAAAGAAAGTTCCATTTTCCTGTTTCAGATGAGCATTTCCCTTTTGGGTTAGAGAAACCTCTTCCTCCCTGGCACCCCGTGGAAGACTGTAAATGTGCGTCAAAGCAGCAAATTTCTCTGCTGGCCTCTGCTTTCCTCTTTCCACCAAAAACCTATCATCTCCCCAGCTGGCACCTCTGCGGCGTCGCGTGCACCAGCTCACGGGAGACCAGGGCCCTTTATATAGGGGCACCACAGCTTTTCCTCAATTTCCTGGGAGTTAACAGCTGAAATCCTCTTTTTCTTCCCCCGCCCCACCCCTGCGTGTCAGCACACGGTTGGGTTGGAAAATCCAACCCCACGTGCCGCACCAGGATATAGGGTTGGGTAACCCTCTCCGCGGATCCCGTCCCTTTCCCTAAGGGCTCAGGGGTGTGCCGGGGTGCAGTGAGGCTTGACGGCTCCGTGTGCAAGCTTCAAAGGCAGCATAAAAGAAGCAACGTAGGAACCCCCCGTGGCTCATTGCTAGCAAGCAACCTCCTTGCCTGATGCTGTGACGGCTTCTTCCCCCGCTTCCCTGCTGGCCTTTTCTGGGCACAGGGCTGCCCAGCCGGCTCCGACGCGCTCATCGGATGTTTTCGCACCAAGCAGGTGTGGCAAGACGCTGGCTTTGGCGGTGGAGGTACGTATCCAGCCCTGCAGAAGTCAAGCTGCATTGCTAAAACTGGCATTTTTCGATGACTCATAACTAAAATGGCTAAGGGGTGCCCATAGGGCTTTAACTCTGAAAATGAAGCCCGGGATAAAATTACTGCTGGTGCTGTGCTGAGGTCTGGTTGCCATCAGACCTTCTGCTGCAATGGGCCTCGGGGCAGCTCAAGTGTGCTGTTAATGTGAATTCCTCCCTCCGTCCCGTTCTCCAAGGTCACCTGTACCTGCACAACGCAACAGCCGCGCGCAGCCGGTGCTCTCGCTCTGCTGAGCTTATGCCATCCCCTGTGCTCACCAGGCTGGGCGAGCTTGCTACTGGGTGTGGCAGTGACGAGCCCTGCGCCTAAAGGAGCATGGGCACAGCAGGGGCTGGGTCTGCGTGGGCAGAGAACAGGGTACTCTGGCTGAAGTTGATGGGAATACGCTCATTGTTTGCAGCCTGATGGTGCTGTGTGAGGAATCAGGAATAAGCAGCAGTGCTTGTGAGATGCTCTGTGTTTGAAGGTGTTTGAAGCCCTGTAATCGGCTTGGCCTTGCTGCGCTCCTGGGAGCGCCTGGCCCCAGTGCAACTTCTGGTTGTTGTGTCCAGCAAAGGAGGAGTCATTGAAAGCTTCTGACGTGCAAGATTTGTGCCTCCCATACCCATTCGGGGCAGTGCAGCTGGAAAGCTGGCAGAGGAGAAAGTCTCTGGGGTGCCTACAAGGTGGGCTCGGAAGCCGTCCGTGGCAAACGAACTTTTGTCTGTCTCATTCTGGTGGAGAGAAGCCCCGTGTGTGGCCGCCAGCCCTGGTACCAGGAGTCATGGCTGCTGAGAGTTGTAATCGCTGACCTCACTGCTCTTGCCTATGCATCACCTTACAGCGCGAGGAGGGACTGGTCTGTGGGTGCGCAGTGCCTGTAGCAAGCCTCTCTTTGCCTTCAGATCTAGACTGCTTTTGTTTTAATAGTACCTGGGGGGAATTATGTTTGAAGACCTTGAGCTTGTGGGATGCAGACCTGGGCCTCCCGCTCAAGAGAGGCCGCTTGGACACTGCACAAAATCTCCCAGGGAGGTGCTTTGGGCACTGCACAGTGCATATGCAGCAGGACCACAGCTCTGGGGAGGATGCTGCACAGCACGGGAGGCGTGTGCTGCCCCAGCACACACCTGAGGAATCCTGGCTGCTTGCACACCGCTGAGCAAAGAGATTTGCCAAAGCCGCCGTCTTTCTCATATGCTTCTTCTGTAAGGATCTGAAACCAAGGAGCATCAAACTGCATTTCCACTCCTGGAGGAGTTTCTCCTAGTTGCTGATTATATTTGGGAGCTGCCTAGGAAAAGGGGCTCATCCCATGGTGGTGTGTTGGGGTTGCTGAGGAGCTGCAGCAGAGGCAGGCTGGTGCTCCTAGCAGCTCCTGTGCAAGCAGAAACTCCTCCAACCACTTAGCAGAGTATTTGCAGTCCCAGCTCTGAAGCAGGAGAGACAATAAAACTCTAAATAGTACTTTAAATCATCAAAGTGCTATCCAAACATGAGGGACTCCAAACACAAATGAAAGTGCTAAACTGATTTAGAGAGGAATTAAAAGGTCACGCCTGTTGAACATTCAGCTTTAGAGTTTAGTCATGTTTATGAAACTTGTAACTGCTCTTCTAAATCAGCTTTTTACACTTCATATACCCAGTAAATGTGGGTACGTTCAGGGCTTACAACTAATTTAAAAAATTTTCTGTTCTAAACAAATTACCGCAGCCATCGCCTGGCTGGTTTTTAGTTCCCTTCCATCTCTGCCTTCCCACTCCAGCCGAAGGCACTGAAAACACATCCACAGATTTCACTGGCTCACGGAAGAGAGATGCATTTCTCACTCACATATTCCACAAAGTGAAGTTCCATTATGGCCAAATAGCAGAAGAGCAGCGAGCTAACGCCGTGAGCGGGCAGAGCGAGGGAACAGCAATGGAAATGTTTTCTTTGTCCAAGACCAGCACAAGCTGCTGGGGGTGGCTTCAGCAACAGGAAGGCTCAAGTCTAAAAGCCAGGCCCTTCTCATCCAGCCTCTCCTGCAGATTGCTTCACTAACGTTGCATGATTTGGCATTGCTTTTGCATAACCTCTCTTGTGCATCAGCAGCACTTGTGGGCATTATGCTCCTCGGGTGTTATATTTGCAGCATCCGTATCAGTGCCCTCTCTGCTAATGCCAGAGGAAATACTTCAGATGTCTACGGCAGCACTGGAAGTCACTGGCTGAGCTGTCTGGCCCGTGTCCACCCCTCCTGGTAATGTCAGGCTGAATGGATGAGTGATGAAGCATCGCACAGTAGCGTGTACCTGCTGTGGGCTTGAGCGGGGAGGAAATCCATCTACACCCCCCTTCTTTGAGGGCATGAGCTCTGGGCATTTCAGCTCACATCACAGACCATGTCAGAGAGTAGACTAGTCCAGTCCCAAGATTTCTGTGTTACCTACTAAAGCAGACAGAAAGAAATCAGCCTCAAAACCCCCAAGTATTAGAAGCTGCTTTGTTGCACTCATTGATGTTACTTCTGTGTCTGGTGTCTCTGACCCAAAATGCCTCTAAGCAGATCGTAAATGTAGTGTCCGGGTTTAAGTCCCTGAAATCTTGCCTTCAAATTGTGGAAAGAGGGTGTTGAGCAGCCCACCTCCTCTGAGTAACTCTATCTACCAGTCTAAACAAGCAAGACTGGACATATCTGGGACTTTACCTTCTCCTGCTGGTCTGAGCACCTGTGTTACCTCCCAGCATACCCTGTCCCAGGGACCTCTCTGTTCCCAAAGGACCCAGGGGTCCGGGCCATCCCTTGGGAGGACCTGGCAAAGGCTACAGCTCCCGTCCCACCTCCCCAGCTTGTAAAAGCTCAGCTCTTGAGCAAAGGTTGTTTCTTCCAGGAATGATGTACCTTACCAAACCACACACTCTGGTGAGACTTTTAGGAGCTGAATCTCTTCCATATCCTAAACTGCAGCTCTGGCCTTTAGGTTATTGAGCTGGACTTCAAATCAAGTTACCAGAGACTGATGCAGTTGCTTGGTGTCGAGAAGGGCATGTCTTCTGGTCTCAGAGGGCATGTAAGAGCTAGCAGCAGTTCGGGATTTATGCTGGCAGGGTTGAGGAGGCTGGAGGGGTCCCTTCACACCAGCAGCATGAAAGTGAGAAGTGCTAGAGCCAACAGAGGCTAAGGAGCCCACATCCCCAACTCGTGCTCTGCTGCTAGAGGGGCTGATGAGCAGAAATGACATTTTGAACCAGAAAGACAGTGGTGGATACTCTGGAACTGGGAATGGGATCAAATGCAAGTCTCCAGATGGAAACAGAGCAGTTTCCATCAAAGCTGATGACAAGTTCCCTGATACAGGGTCAGATCTTTGGACAGCACGTTGCTTTTCTCAGCTGGACGCCTGGTCTGGCTGCCTACAGCTCTGCACACCAGTGTGTTGCACAGATGGGCTGCAGCGCTCTGGGACTCTTCTCACAAATCAGTTCACCAAGGTCCACTTTTGGCTACCAGCAAGTATTTTTATAATCTGCTGGCTTTTAAAAGCTAGCTGCTTGCCGAGGAGGAAGCACTGCGTGGCTTAAGTAGAAGTCCACCAAAAGCGATTAGCTCTTTCTGAATTATTCACTTACCTTCTCCAAGCTGAAAATTGCTTAACAAACCTTATTTGTGCGTACTTAATGAGTAACAAATACATTTCCAGAGAGCTGGATCAGTTCCCGCTCGGGAAAGTAGGCTGAAACGTGTCTAATGCTGGTAATTAATTCAACCAGCTTTACAGGAAAGTCAGTTATGGCTGATCTGCATTAGGGTTTCAGCTTTCCTGAAGCAAAGACTCTCCAGCAGGAAGAAACGCCTCATGGAGACAACCGTAGCTTTGAGGCTCAGTTGCTCCGAGCTCAGCTTTGCCTTTGCTCTCACTTAGGCTTTTTGGGCTTCTTTCCTTCTTTGACGAATTGGACAGAGAGGTCTAACGCTGCCTCTCCTCTCCGTAGCGATTAACCCTGAGCGTGGCACTGACGCCGTGCTCTGCTTGTGCTTTGTGGGTGAGGAGGTTGCAAACGGCCTTAGATGCGATGGGTGGCTTCTCTGCAGCGGGCTCCCACAGCCGCTCCGTTTCCTTCCATTGTGATAGGGGAGGTCAAACTGAAGGACTGCTGCTCACTCATCTGCCTTTGCTGCTCCTAATCCTCCTTGCCTTCATCACAAGCAGGAAGAGGGAGCCTGCAACAAGCTCCTGTTTTTTTCCAATACAGTGGAATATTTTTTCGATGGTCAGAGCAGATGTTCCTGGCTTTCATGCATTTATGCCGAGGCTCCTCTATCACACAAGTTGATCTCTTGCAGATGACAGAGAAGGCAGTAGCTTTATCTCTCTGACCCTCTACCCTAGATGTTTGGCGTTGGTGGGACTATTCCTTGTTCCCACTGGAGAAAAGGGCATTCCTCATAAAGTCAGGGTGGAGTGACTTCTCTCCTGTGAGAGGCAAAATCCTTGCTGGCTAGAATGACACTATTCTGAAAAACAAAGCATTTGAAGTAAAACAAATACTGCACATATTGGGATTTGTTTCTCTCTCTAAATGAGGTGGAGACCTCAGAAAGTAGTAGAAGCTACTAAGCAGAAGCTTCTACGCCCTAGCCATGGAACTAATTTATCTAATGGAGCTTGGGGGTTTGGACTAGAATTGCTTGGCACCCAGAAATGCCTTTCAGTAATCGAACTGTATCTCCTTGCATTAACAAGTGAAGTCTGTTGCTGGGCCTCACTTTCTATTTGCTTAACAACAGCTGCAGGAGCCTGACTGGCTTTGCCTCTGCCAAGGTTTGGGAAGCTGCTGAAATTTTTATTAAACAACTGATTTGGTGACTAAACCAAAAAATGCCCACTGATCCAAAGCCCTTCCATGGCAAGCTGATCCTCTGGCCTAAACAAGGCTCTTCAGGTGTTGAGCAGTACAGAAGCAAGTGCACTGGCAAGGATGGGGAGTTCACACAGGAGGAAGATGATGTAAAATACAGGCTGTCACTTGCTATCAGCATCAGCGGTCACAGTCTGGTGCATGCTGATGTGGTCACTGGACTCTTTTTATTGCTGCCTGGGCAGAGGGGGAGTTTCAAGGGGCTGAGAGATGGCAAAGCCGAGCAGAGCGTAACTTCAGCTCAGCACCACGTTACAGACCGCGCTCCGAAGCACATCAGAGGACGGGTTTTGGCCAGGATCCTGCATTTTGGTCACCCACATGCCAGGACGCGCCGGGAGGAGGCATCGCATAGTACCTGGCAGCTCTGCCCCGCTGCCCTACACGCCTAGTGCCCAGCACAATGAACAAAGCTGGCCTCCCTGCCGCGGCTGGAGTGACAAGGTTTTTCCCAGTCAAGCGAAACAATCATCACTAGGGAAACCTTAACTACTTTTTAAAGACCAAAAGAAAACACATTCATTCTTTCAAACATGGAAAACTAAATGGCCTCTTTTTCCTTGGCTGCATTTGCGTGGCCATGGAGCAGACTGACACAGAGTAAACTCTGTGGGCAAACGCTCCCCCCACTTATTTATTTATTAAAGAAGAGGGCTCCCCAGTGCAAAGTCTGCCCTTCTCAGCTGCTTGCTGCATTGTTTTTCAAACCGGCAAGGCTCTGGACATGAGGAGAGATTTGCCAACCCTCCTACTTGTGAGAGAAACATCCTGGAGTCCTTCTGAGCTGTGCCAAAAGCCCCTTCCCGTGGGGGCCCTTGGCACGGCAGCACCACGGCTGCGCTTCTCCTTTTGGAAGAGCTGGAAGTGAAAACAAAAAGTGGAGAAGACCCGTTGCACCTCCCACCCACGTTAGCACCACAGGAGAGTGTCTGGGGAGTCACCCTGATGCCTGAGAAGTGAGCGAGGGTGCAGTGCGCAGGGCAAAGCTGGAGCGGTGCCTCTCCTGAGCAACTGCGCCTGGCAAGGGGTGGGCAGGCGGACATGTGGTGTTGGGGCTGCCTGGCCATCCAAGTGCTTAGTTCTGCAAGTAGCACCGAGGGTGGTTGGGTGTCATCGTGCCACCGGAGTGGGGCTTTCTCCAGAGTGAAGGGAAAGCCTGGGTGTCACTCGTGCAAGCCCCGGGGCTTCAGTGACTCCACTGAAGCCAGGGGAAGCGGTGGGCATTGGTGACACTGCCGTCTCCTCATAGTTTTCGTCCATCTCTTCAGATCATTGGCTTCCTGAGAGAAAGGGGCTCAAGTTCTTTTCAGAGTTGGGAAAATTGTTACTTTAACATTGGTCCCTCTCTTTCACATCCTCTGCCTCAGCTGCATATTCTTTCCTCTAATGGTGCATGCTCTACTTAATAAAAAGCACTGAAATAGAGGTCCAGATTCTGCCATTTCCAAGAACTCTCAGTCTCCTAAAACCATAGGAGACTGTAATTTCAGCAAATAAATCAGTTACTCCCTATCTCTCTGGGTGAATTCATGGAAAGGGAAGAGCACCCTGCTGGCTCCATGTACGGGGAGTAACACCAGTCAAATTCCACCAGTGTTCATGCTGAGAAAGGGAGGGGACAGGCAGTCCCAGAAAGGCATGTCTCACTCAAGCAGACATTAAAGGAATGCCGCATGCTATAGGGGAAATGTACAGCGAGCACTGAGCTCATCAGTCACTTTTTGTTTAATTAAACACAATATATCCTCTGACCTTCTGCATTGGCACTAAATTCTCCAATGTTGTTCTTTCCATATGAAGCTCTGTTGACAGATGGGGAAAGCCTAGAGTTTGCTTTAAGCTTCAGATAAGTAAAGTTAAACATGCAGCAGATAAAATTGTTTTCCCAGCACTCCTCTCGCACTGACCAATTGTGAGTGCTTTGCTGGGAGGACTTAACTCCTCTGGCCCATGTCCCACCCCTGGCTCAAGGCACTGTGCTTTGCAGCAAGGTAAAACTGTAAGAGGACAGAAGCAGAGCGCTGCAGAAACCCTTGAAAGCTCATTGTTAGAATTGATCCTGATGGTTGCTCAGCTTCATTACCATGTGGCAGACGATTAGGGAAAGTGGTGCCACTCTGCACTAAATACATTTGCAGAGTCACTAAATAATTTGCTATCCAACAGCCAATTGGTTGGAGTTTGCTGATGCTGAAACAGATTTTAAATAAAAAGCATCAAGTTGCATCAGACACCTCCTGCATATTCCCTGCTGTTGCTGTGTCTGCAAGACCACAATCGGTCAACACGGCTTTGTGAGTTTTCTGGGAGGGAGAGCCACCCCAGAGCTGAGTTTGGGGGAGAACA
The DNA here is from genome assembly GCA_013389965.1 of Todus mexicanus. Classification (NCBI taxonomy): domain Eukaryota; kingdom Metazoa; phylum Chordata; class Aves; order Coraciiformes; family Todidae; genus Todus; species Todus mexicanus. The sequence continues at coordinate 1,989 of WEIS01322677.1, read as the reverse complement.
AGATGCCAGGGTGCCGCAAGCAGGCACAGGCTTTGATCATGCAAAAGAGTTAGAAGCGTGCTCAGCTCTTGGCTTGACAACCTGTGTGCTCACTTCCTCGCAGGCAAATGAGACGAGCATGTATCTGCCCTCCACTAGTATCGCTTGGTAATGTCACCTGCAAAACTCTTTTCTCCAGTATGATGAAAAATCTTTTAGTTTGAGTCTGGTGAGTTATCACAGGTAACTCCTCCATGTACATAAAGCCGTGCCTGTGCTCCTGGACCTATGCACAAATAACTCCTTCAAATATAAACCAAAAGTTACAGAAGAGCCTGGAGGCGATGCCCTTGCAGTTCCCAACAGGCTGGGTAAAAGAAGATTTCTTTCCTGTAAATAGCTTTAATGCTCCCTTTGTTTATTAATAGCGCTGGACAGGGTGGGACGCAGCATCCCGCTGAGCACAAGGGGGCTGTTTCCTGCATGTGGCCATGGAGTCAAACCGGAGTGGTGCGAACCTTGTGGCTCTGATTTTCCATGGCCGGCTGCAGGAGCCTGACACAGGGCTTGGCACGACCAGGATCTCAAGCTGTCAGCTTTGAGATGTCTGAATACATGCCAGTATTTGAAGAAATGCAGACCTCTTGCTGAATGCTCTCAGCCATCCCCAGTGGCTGTGGAGGACCCTGCCAATGGTTCACAGCCACGTAACATCTCTCTTGAAGATGTAGGGAAAGTAAGAAGGATGACCTTTTGGAGTATCTCCTTATCTGGGAAGAATTTTGTTTTCTTCAGGCAAAAGGGGTAGCAGGGTTGCTGGGGGTATTGGCCAATGTTGCTCCTCCATGGTCCAGCCTCCTCCATCTCTCCTCTGCAATGGGTCAGCAGCCCCAAAGAGCAGGCAAATGAAGTCATACAGCTGCTGGTTTTCTAGAGGAGCTGCCCCTTGCAAAACTCACTGTCTTTTGAGCACTCAACAGCATCCAGTAGCTGTTCGAAGGGCTGAGGACACAGGGAGAGCTTTCTTTCAATGAAGCAAACTTTCCTTCATAACTCTGGGAGGTGGCTCAGGTGTAAAACAAAAATCCAACAACTCCTGAAGGAATTGCAGAAGTTCCCACATGGTTGCCCCTGTGAAGCCAGGAGGGCAAGGGGCTGTGAAGCCGGTGACTCCCGTGGCAAAGACAACTTGTCTCACAGTCTATTTCCAAGGAGTCAGGAGTGACTTGAGATGGATGAAACTGCCTCAAGCCTTTCCATGAAACAAATCCTTAAACATATCCTTAAAACTTCGGTTGGAAATGCCTCGCCAAAGGTGTGCCTGGAACCAGGTGGTACCTGAATGAAAACATTTCCCTCTGGTATAAAGGGTGCTCTACCTGTTCCTCATGTGGCTGCGCTCAGTGACCAGCCGTCTGTCTTGTCCAGCTCAGCAGAAAGGTTTTTATGGTGTTTTGTATCTCCAGGCAACTTGGGGCTGTTACACTGTGCTGGGAGCAGCACCGGAGCAGAGGACATCGCTCCTGGGACAGCCCCGGCAGAGGGAAACCGGGATGGCTTCCTCACTTCAGGGGCCACTTGCCTTCGTTCTGCCTGCGCTTTGAAGGTTTTCAAGGTTTTAGCTGTAAAGCTCTAACCACCAAAAAACAAAATCTTGGCTTGGGAAGGCACGTTGCCTTGGCATGTTTCCTGGGACTGAGTGAATTACGATGCTGTGCTGTAAGTGGGGGGAGGACTCTTCTTGTTATAGAGGAGGTGGGTCACACTCTTCTGGAGTCCAGACTCCCTCAGAGACTTTTTCTTCCCCCTTTTTTTTCATGACATCAGCCAGGACTTGATGTTACTATTTTAAAAACAAAAGGAGGGGACACCCCCCCGCTTCCCTCTTGCTCGCTGCCAAAAGGAGAACAAAGAGCAGCTAAAGCACACAAGTTCTGGCACTCGGTTTGGAAATAAAAACATTCATCCTCATGTCAGGTAGGGAACTGCCCAACCCCCCTGCCAAAGCAA
>WEIS01322676.1:0-10320 GCA_013389965.1 Todus mexicanus | reverse complement strand
GCTGGGCATGGTGTGGGGGTGCTACGATGCTGTGTAGTTCAGGAACGGAGGTTGCTTCTGCTGCACCTCCCCACAGCAAGGGCAGCTCGTCTGGTGGCAGCATCTGTCCTTTCTCTCCAATGGACCTGGGAGGTTTAGCCTTTGTGGGGTGTCCAGGGAGTCACCAGGGATGCTAAGTGGGAACAGCACCATTAGCAACCACCAGCCAACCCTGTTGGCTGCTGTGACCTTGTAAGGAAGGAAGGGCTTTTTGCGGCATGGGTTTGTTCTTGGCTCTGATGCAGACCCCTTACCCACAGCACGGAGATGATCTGCTTGCTCATGTGGTTAAGTACAGCACGTCTCTGCTCTCCCCATTTCTCCTGTCAGTGTGGCTGTTCTCTGTCACCTGTGGCACCTCCTGATGCTGTTTTAATGCATGTTTAGGGCAAACGGAAGCTTCTTATCGAGGTGGTCTCATAAACAAACCTGCAGAAACTCCCTGGAGCAGAGCAGTCACGCCCTGTCCTTGGCTTGCCTTTCTAATAGCCCTCACCCAGTGCGGTGCCAAGGATGCCCCTTGTGCCCCAGCAAACACTGCTAGTGGGATTCAGGACAGCTGATGGAGGATGGCCGGAGGCTTTGTGGGAGGGACAGCTCTGAAGAAGCTGGTCAGCATGCACCCTGGGCCCCGTGCATCTGGTGAGAACATGGATGAACCTTTCCTTTTGCTCCAGATTCCGAAGATAAAAATCTCCACTTGATTAAACTTCACAAGTTTAAGACCCAGCCTTCCCTGTAGGGAGAAACCTTATCTGGTAGCTGAGCAGTCAGGGAGAGATCTGCTGCTTACACACAGCAAACCTGAAATGTGCAACATTGCACAAAGATAATTGTGTTCGTTCAGCCCTTGGACATGTTCCCCAAAGCCAGAGCGTGTGCTGGCTGTGCTGCAGGAACCTGTTGCCACTCCTAGTCCTTGTTGTACCCCATAGAAGGGATGATAGGAAGATCGTGGCACTGCCAACTGCTGTTGTGACATGGCGAGAGTGCCAGGAAGGGACTTGTGGCTCCCATTTGTCTTCCTTGTCAGCTGCCACAGGCATGATTTCCAGGATGCTTGTGAGAAGCCTCGATGAGCTACCTGGGCTGCCTCTGCAACCCCAGCCCTCCCACCACACACACTCAGTGATGCCAGCAGGGACTTCTACCGGGAGCTTCCAGAGCTCTCTCCTAATTGCCAGAATAAGGTTTGCATCTGAGCAAGCTCCTCTGACCCTCTGTGAGCTGCGTGCGTGAGACAGGGCACAGGAAGTGGAAAAGGCAGAAGCACCCTGTGCCTACCTGAACTGAGGGTGCCTCTGCTGGTAAATCCAGCAGAACAGCCTCCTCCTGAGTGACAGGTTTCCAGTAATAAGATCTGGAGAGGGGCCCAGAAGTGCCACCTCAACTCATGCAAATATCTTTCTCTTCATCCTGATCATGTCTGTCCGGAAGGTATGCCAGCTGGGCTGTTTAGTAATTTACTTATTTTTGTACGTGCATTATAAGATTTGGGAGCAGAGGTTAATTGTCCAAGGTGATTTGCTGTTGTTTCTGTCATGCACTTTCCAGACAATTGCTTGTTCCGTGACATGGAACAGTTTCCTCCTTCCCTACACTTCAGAGGTTTTCAGAAATGTTGGACAAGTGAGAGAAACATCATGGTCCAGCCATGAGAGAAGCTTGGGGCTGATGGCCATGCCATGTTCAGTGTCCCTCAGGGGGATGGACTAGGGATACAACTCTCTGACCCTGTCCTTGCTGCCCATCAGGGTCAGAGAGTTGGAGCCCTCTCAGCGGTGAGGCTCTGTCATACTCACTAACTTCTGAAGAACAAATTGTGACCTTCACTTGGGTAAAACCTTTCTGAGGCCTTGCCTGGAAGGATGACGAGATCTTCTTTAGTGGCAAAGTCAGCTGTCAGAGGGGGTTCTGTGAGAAGATGCAGGGGATGTGCTCATAAAAGCTCTGCCTCGTGGGCTGTGATGGGTATGGTCTCTCAGAGAGAAACCGCAGCAGGCTTTGTCTGGCTGTGTAGTTGCTGTGGGCAGAGCCAGGGAACACTGAGCGGCGCAGGGCATCTTCGTGCTAATAGTACTTGGTGCTGACAGTCTGGCATTTCACGTGTGGACATCCAGGTCTTTGCTATGGAGTGAACTTGTCATGATGGCAGCTCTATTTGACTCTATTTCCCCAGGTCTGCTTTGCTCTTAGTGCTACTTGCTTTAATCTCTAATGTCACTAATTGCTGCTTCTTTTCTAATTGTGACCCCGGAGTTGTCAGGTCTGGGCTTTGGACCGTGGTACTGCCAGAGCCTGTTGTTGCCAGAGTCTGAGTCTGTCACCAGTGCTTTAATTCCTGTCTCTGCCACTTGTCACTCTTCTGGGCTGGACTCTAATGAGCACTGTACTAGTGTCAGAAACATGTTTTTTGTATCAGTGGGGTCTGCATTGTGCTCCCCTTCCAGACAATAATCAGCCAGGCAAGGTCAGGGATCCTTAACCTGCCTCTGAGCCCCAGCTGAGCAGGGACCTGCAGGGTGCTCAGGAATATTGCTGCAGTTTGTCAATCTTCAAACAAAAAAATCCTCTGATTTTCTTGCAGGAGAGAGGGTCTGATTTCACACTGGGAGGATGAATTCAGTCTCTGAACTGATGGTTCAGATCATTGTCTCCCCCGATGTGCAGCCACTGCAGTCTGGGAGGCTGCAATGGCTAATTTCATGGTCTCCTGTTTATAAAGCCCATAAGCACTTGCCATACAGGGAATGAAGAGGGCATTTGCATATTCTGGTTTGTCATATGCCAGGCACGCTGAGTTACCGCTCTTTGAACGTTGCCTTCTGCCTTTATGGAGGCAACTAAAATCTTCAAGACAGGGACCCATGTCTGCAGAGTTTTCCATGCTCGTGGTTCCTCCGAAGTGAGAGCTTATCTCACTCCTTTGCTGTGGAGGCACCTGTTTCTGGGCTCTGGGAGGCCCAGCGCCCTGGCTCCAACGGGGCACTTTGCAGGAGGGGATGTCTCGGGGGATCCCGCAAGCAGGATACACTCACAAAAGCCCCAGGGAGATCTGCTGCTGGAGCCGTGTCATGGGCCACACAGGAGGTGGAGTGACCGTGGGCACGGCGGCTGCAGTGAACATAAGTGACCTGACGTGTCAGCACGGGTGGCTTCATCCTTGCAAACAGATCTGAGCCAGTTGTGCGCTCACTCGGGGAGCTCCTCTGCCAGGTCCATGACCGACCCATTCCTGCAGGTGCTGATGGGGCCTTGGAGCTGTGTGGTCAAGCTTAGCTGAGTAGGAGGACCATGGAAGAAAAATTTCCTTCCTAGTCTGTTCCCAGTAGGATAAAAGGACCGGGCATGACCTTTGGAGCTGCTTAACTGCCGCTCTGCAGTGTTCCCTGAGGCTGAATTCCTCTTCACCCTCCATCATAAACTATGCCATTGTTTCTCTGGGCCGATTTCCCCTTTTCTAACAGTGGGAAATATTTTAGGGTGATTCCGAGCCCCCTTATTGCATCTGCAGAGGAAATCGAAGCTCTGGACAGTCCTGGATGTCTTGGAAAACCAGTCGGGATTTTTGCAGGCTCACCATGGGGACTGGCCTCGCCTCTCAGTGCTGGGGTGCGTGGGACAGCTGCCACTTCTGGCCTTTCATTCAGGGCCAGGTTTTCAATCCAGCATTTCTGTGCTTTCCCCTTGACGGGCCCTGGGAGGAGACAATAGCTGGGCTGTTAAGGGGTTGTGTGCCTTTCTCATGCAAATGATGCAGAGCCTAACCCGGCGCTCAGACTCCGGGTGGAGCTCGGTGTGGGATGGGGGCACCCAGCTGGCACAGCCAGGAGCTGCCTGGGCTGTTGGAGTCCCCTTCCCCAGCAGCAGCTTTCGGCCCCACTGCCGGGAGCAGCTGGGTGGGATGTTCCCTGCCCATCTGTGAATTGTACAGAGATTTCATTTTCGATCTTAAAGGTGTGATATAAATTATATTATTATTATTAACTCCTTCATCATCATCTGCCCTGGCAGAGGAGCGACTAATCACGAAAGCTGTTACATTTACTGACACCTCGTGCGATATTAACCAGGTCTGGAACTCTCATGGTGGGAGTGCACGTGGTGACTGAACGTGAGCGTCCTGCTCCCACACCAGACCTCTGCTGCAGCTGCCTGGCCTGGGAAGGTGCGAGGGGGCTCAGAGCCCTGCCTCTGCGAGCAAGGCCTGTGCCTCTAGTAAGCAGTCACTCAGTTAAATGTCTCTGCAACAAAAGGCCCCTTCAAACTGTGCATTCAGCCCCAGAAAGCCCTACTTTTAACCTCAAGAAACGTTGAGGATGTGTGCTGGTACACAGCAGCTCCAAAGTGTTTGAGCCTGCATCTTGGGAAGTGCTGTAGGCTGCATGGCTGGTGAAACTTGGTGAAGAGCGATTTGGACCCTTGGCAGTGGAGGGGATAGTCTCCTCATGTTTATGCTGGCTAAGAGGTGGTACAGGCTTCTTGTTGTGTCTGGGGAGAGGATGCTGAGACGGTTCTATCTTGGTCAAGCTTTGAGAGCTTTGTCTTTGGACAGAGGCTTGGCTGAACTGGCAGTGGGGATTTGTCTCTTAAAGGCTGCTACTTGTCTGGCACTGCCGTGTGGGGAGGTAACCCGAAGGTCTTTGGGCTTGTGGACGCAGCGCTTCAGAAAGCTGGGATGAATTTCTGCTTCTTTCTGTGAAGGATGTTCTTGGCTGTCCCTGCAGAAAGCAGCATGTGCTGCAGCATTGCTGGCTCTACGGGGAGAGTTTACAGTGAGCCCTCCGAGACAAGTGCGATGCTGAAAAATTTAGGTCTTGGCAATGTTCATCTCTGTTTAAAGCTCGAGCTGGCTGGGGTGGTGGGAGCCCCTTGCAGAGCAGCTCATGGCTCTGCGTGTATATTTGCTTTCCTGGTTTGTAATGTGCTATTGTTGGATGGAGGGTGCCCATGTGAGGAGGCTCATTATCTGTCGGAACAGCTAATAAGGAACAAATGAAGATTAACACTATGTTGGTATAGATGAAGCAGCACATTTCAGTCTCCTGCCCGAGAGCAGCATCTCCGAGTCACAGTGCCAGGTATTCAAGGGGCTGCCAGCTGATAAGAAGAGCTACTCATGGCTGTATTTGCCCCTGAATTTCAGACAACTGCATGGATTTTATTTTTAAATTGTTTTTGGCTTGCTCCAATTTTCTCTCTTTAATCACAAACAGATGCACATAGGTCCTGTTTCTTGCAAACCTGTGTGCCAAGTGGGGAAATGACTCATGCAGTAAAGGAGGGCTGGATCTCCACACACAAACCTTCCTGGGGTGTGTGCTCAGAAGTGCCAGACTGTGGGTCTCTAGAATGTCTTGTTGGCGTCTCTGAAAGGTGTCGAGTGCTCAGAATCAATATAAGTGAAGACCTGAAGTTGAAGCCTTCTGCATTTGGGATTTTTTAAAATTGTCATAATGAAAAAGTAATAGAAACAAAAACTCCCCAATGTCCTCCCCAACTCGTGAGGATGTCCTGATTCAGTAGAGACAGTTCCAAAGAATGCTGGAGATTACCTACGTTTGGAGCCCAGCAGCTCTCCTCCTCTGCTGGGCAGCGCTCCTGAGGACTTCAGCAGCCAAGGCTGAGTGCTGGCTGTTACCCACCGCTGGAGCAGCTGGTGAGTTGAACTACCAGTGAATGTGCCAGGAGCTGCTCCTGCGCTTTGCAGTTGGAGCAGAAAGTTAATATGAAGGCAGTTTTGATCTCATTAAGAAACTGAGGTTCTTGACCTACTGCATCCCTTCCCTCAGCTCCTCCTGCTGGCACAGGGAGCTTTTCGCCCGTGGCCCCGGGTGGTGGGGGCACAATTCCTGGCACCAGGGAGGGGATGGTGGCGGCTCTTCTGGATAACCGAGGAGCTGCGGTCTGCTGTGCACTGGCACTGCAGGATCCCCGCGAGGAGCTGGCTGGCTGCTGAGGGGAGCAGCAGGTTGCTATGATACAGTTTGCTGTGGCAATGTCTGTGCTGAATGGAGCCAAAACCACCTCTACAAAAGGAGCATTCCTGGACTGGGAGGGGGCAGATTTATCTGCAGTGTTTATGTAAAGCTGAGGACTTGCAGGATGTGTGTGGGAACGTTTTCCTCCAGCATGTGCTGGGGGCCCCTGTCTGGAGGCAGATACCCTTATGTGCATGGGGAAGAGGGTGTGGGTTGGATAAAGGACCCAGCAAATCCAAGCATGCAGATCAGTGCTGAATTGCACATCCTGTCCGGTAAACCCACAGCCCTGCTCTGTGCTGTGCATTGGTTGTGAGCCCCTGTGCAGACAAGAGCAAGGGTTGGAGACCCTGCAGGGAATCAGTCTGTTCTTGTCTCATGCTTATCCCAGGCAGATTCTCATCCTCCTGGAAACATAAGCCGCCATCATCCATAATTCATCAGGTGCTGAACTTCATCAAGGAGCCACCTGACACCGGGCTGGGTGCTTCACCTTCCTCCTAGGGTGGGAAAGTGCCGGGTCCAGACATCCCAAGGGGCCACGGCAGGAAGCACGTCCGGTTTCCTTGGCCTTGGGGTGGGTGATCCTTCTCTCTGAGGAGGCAGATTCAACAAGGGCTCTGGTGTCTTTGCTTCCCCTTTTCATAAATAAACATCTGCTTCTCATCCCTTCAGGAAGTTGAAGCCATTGTACAGCCAAATTTAAAACCAAAAGAGTTTTTAAGTTGCCATGAGCTGATTGCTCCGTTGCCATTTACTGAGGCATCTACAATTAGCAGACAGAAGCACTTCAAATAAGAAACGTTGTGGACACTGTCTTTAATGCCAGGAATTTGCGTTGAAGATGTGTTTGTGTGTGCACATGCGTATGTGGCAGAAGCTGTGCAGGGTTCAGGCTGGGCTCTCTGCCTTCTCAGTGAGAAATCCTGCAGAATACAGAATCATCCACTCCAATTTATAGCTTACTCGCCAAATCCTGTCACATCTTTTATGTGCAAAAAGAACCTGTCTGACTTTTTCCGGCACAAATCCACAGCAAAAGACAATTCACCTGTCTTAAATTCTCACAATGGGATACACGTGCAAGTGGTGGAGAGAAGCATGTGCTGCTCTGCAGTATTGTAGCCCTTCCAAGCTCCCTTTTCTGCAAGGAGCCAGTGTGCCCTGGCAGTACAGCTCCACTGCCTCTCACTTGCCAGATGCTTAGTAGAGAGGAAGAGGGATGCAAAATTTGCATTTGTGTTCACTCTGCAAAGGGATAAATGTAAGAGCACGAGGATAAAACCTCTGACTTCCACGCCTAAACAAAGGGACCACATCCTCTGCAAATCAAACTCTGTTGAACTTAGCAGTGACTGTTCAGAAGCTTGGGTCAACATCCTTCATCTCTGACAGCGCGGTTCGCATCATGTGGCTGCGTCTCCGGTTCTTACTGGAATTAAAGATCTCTGGATGGCAGAGCGGGCTGGGGGTCCTAACCTGCCCATTTGGTAACAAACAGCCAGTGGGATGGGATTTTCTGCTCACCGCTCTCTTCCTGCTCCTCTCTGCAGGCTCAGCATATTATGATAACGTCCGTCCCTTGGCCTACCCGGACTCAGACGCTGTGCTCATCTGCTTTGACATCAGCCGCCCGGAGACCCTGGACAGTGTGCTCAAGAAGGTGAGTGCCCAGTGCGCCTTCCAGCTGGCAAGGTGGGCCCACCCTGGGGTTCCTGCTCCCTGAGCCTGTCATCAGTGCTAAATGCCCTGGCCCTGTGGCCAAGCCACGTTCTGGAGTTTGCTTGCTCAAATTAGGATGGTTGGCTGCTGCTGATCCCTACGTGGTCTGCGCGGGAAGCAAGATATTTCCATTTGAAAGGAGCCCAGTGAATGGCAGCCTGCAGCATGTGCGTGGGGGTCCGTGTGTGTGCACACATACAAATGTGGGGTCAGAGAGAAAGGTAGGACCTGTGTTCCTTTTTCATGAAGACCTTGGAAGGTGTTGTGTATCACTCATTAGCGTAACCACCAGTGAGCGTGCTATGGATTGCTTGCCGCAGTTGTTCACAAGTGGCCCCTGACGCCTGTTTCCATGCAGGCAGAGAGCTCAGTTTTTTGGCTGTCCCCTCAGTTCAGCATCTGCACAGTGAAAAAGACAGCAATCAGTTCCCTATAGCTTGACAACAAGAATAATGAGCTGTAGCACTGAATTTCAAGCTCATGAATGAATAAAATGAGATGGTGCAATGCTGCTGGACTGGATAGCATGCAGGGCGCCGAACAGTGTCTGCCCTGGCAGAGCTGACTGGCCGTGCATTAGCAGCTGAGAGTTTTCTGCCTGCAGGTCAGTGCCTTCCAGCAAAGCAGATATTTCCAGATGGCACGTCTGACAGGTCCCGGAGAGACCCACAGGGGTGGGGATCTGCTGTGGAGCACTGTTGGCTGCCCTCCCAGTGGGTCCCTGCCTGACATGCTCTGGGGAGTAAGTACCACTCAGGGAGAGGTTCCCATGCGAGGATTTCCTCTGAGGTGGTTTGAAGTCCAGCAACTCAGGATACTGCTCAGGGGAGAAGGTAAATGGCCTCCTAGCCACTTGCATCCCTTGGTCCTGGCTGTACCCAGACTTCCTTCCATGAAATTCAGGGACTCGTGGTTTCAGTGAGCTCTCAGAGAGCTCACTAGCGGCTGCATCCTGTTCCAAAGGAAAGTCTTGGCTAGTGTCTCATTTGTGAAGCTCTCTGAGATAATGAGGCGTGAAAAGCAGCACAGAATAGTGACTCCTGTAGCTGTTCTCCCCAGTGAGCCCCGGGCTGCTGGGGCTGGACTATCCACTGTCTGAACAAGTCGTATTGTACTGACTACCCTCTTGGCCTCGCAACGTTTTGCCAAATGTGCTGAAGCAAGTGCCTCTTACTCAGCTGCTGGGAGGGCTGAGAAGCGGGGCTGTGTCTCACAAGTGTCCTGGTGAGGGGACAAAGACCCTTCAGATAACTCGGTCAATGGCTCAGTGTTCATTTCCAAAGCAGGTCCCGGGTACCAAGCGTGCTGGGTGGAGGGAGGCGTGTTTCATGTGGACTGAAAGAATTCACTGCTCAGCTTGGGAGTCAGCAGAATAATAATGCAAATAAATCACTTATACCTTAATGAGATGCAAACCCATCAATAATTAGCTGGTGTTGGGATTTATTTATGTCTCTGCACACTCTTCATGTGAGTCCGCACTGCTCAGTCTTCCCTGTGCAGCCTCACGGATGCTTTGAGTACTGTTAAGCAATGTTTTTTTGATACGGTGACTTAAAATAAACCCTAAATCACAGGGGATTTCTTAAGTGCCTCTGAGTAGATGCCTTGTTTCCTTTGGTGCTGGCTTGCAGCCTATGGAGGTGAGGAAAATTCCTAAGACACCATGAAGTTGAAATGGGTTTTAGCTTTTCATATCACACGAATAAGGAAAATAACACTCCCTATTCAAGCCTCAGGCAAAAATGCTAATTCAGCAGAGGAAATCTTTATTGTTGCTGCCCTTATGATGCCTGGGCTGTCGGTACAGCACGTACAGTTGAAGGGAAGGGGCCATCTGAGAGAATGCAAACAAGCAGCTCTTCATTTTATACGAAGCCGGTTCCTTTGGGGTGGTGCCTTCATTCTGACAGGTCTTGACAGCACAGCAAATCGTAGCCTCTCTAAGATGTCAGTTGTGTGAGAAGGCATCACACCTGTCTCCATAGACCAGGGAGTCTTATGTCATTATAGGGAGCTGAGACCTCTGCCTGGTAAGAACAGACCCTGTGGCTTAATCCCTTTGAGGATTTTCATCCTTCAGGTAAATTACGGTGCTTGAATTCCAGCTCCAAAAAGAACTGCATCATCCTCCTCTTGGTCAGGGCTTTTGGCCTGGTCAGAAAGAGGCTGGGAGAGATGAGCTGTGCCTCAGTGATTGTGTTTGTTGTTCCAACCTTGACCTTTTTGCAGACTGCCTGTGAAAATGAACTTGATGTGGAGGTGGCTGCTGGGCCTCTTGAAGTGTCTGGTGCACGAGCCCCTGAGCCCTTCCTCCCTTTTGTCTCCTCTGCAGTGGCAAGGGGAAACTCAGGAGTTCTGCCCCAACGCAAAGATTGTGCTGGTCGGCTGCAAGCTGGACATGCGGACGGACTTAAACACGCTCCGGGAGCTTTCCAAGCAGCGCCTCATCCCTGTGACGCACGAGCAGGTGTGTTTCAGCAGCCGTCCCAGTAGCGCTTAGGGAGGTGAGGTGGGGTCTGCTGCTTGGCTGCTGTGGTCACCAGTGGACCCAGCGCTGTCTCCAGGCTGGCCTGGG
>WEIS01322675.1:0-10162 GCA_013389965.1 Todus mexicanus | reverse complement strand
AGGTGGTTGATGGGGCAGCCTGTCCATCAGGGGAAGAGGCTGCAGAGTAACTGCTAGCAAGTGGGTGTACGGCAGCGGTGACAGGGCAGATCTGCTGCAGCCTAGCACTGCCATGATGCTGTCATGATGCTGCTGCTTGCCCAAACCCTGCAAGGTTAGGCCCTGCTGCAGCCAAAACTGCAGGGAGGGGGGATGCCCTTGCACATCGCCTGCAGTAATGCCTGCGGCCTCGCTCATCAGCTCCCAGTGGCATGCAGAGCTGTCTTGGCTCCGATGCTCCAGGTCAGAGACACAAAAGCAAAAGGTGACCCTACAGGAGGTGGTGTTTGCTGAATTACAGCTGGTTTGCAGGAGTCAGGCTTTTAGAAACAGCACCACTTCGTACTGGTATCTTTCTTTCCTTGGTTTTGCTCTGTCCGAGGGAGTGCTCAAGTACTTCTTAATTCATCAGACAAGGAATAAATGTCACGTGTGGTAACAATGGCTGTGATGCAGAAGGAAGATGAACAGTAAATGAAATGCCTGGAGGAAGAGATAGAATTGGAAAGGCTGACCTCGCCCAGATGCAGTTGGTGCCACTCCAAATTCATTCACCATCCTCTGCCTCCTCACTCGCCTTTGGTGGGTCTTTCTGGCCTGAAAAAAATGATTACAGGAGGTTCAAAGGCAATTAAAGCCTGAAATCATGTTTTCCCAAGAAATGCTAATAGTATTGGAAGGAATGGTACAAAGCATCCAAGCCCAGCAACCTGGAAGGGGTACTAGATAATATGGAGTGACACATGGAGCTACTGACTCCTGAGCTCACGGGCTAGGCAAGCAGATGTCTGAACTCTCTGCAGGTCTCATTAAGAGGATGTAATGAATGATAGAAGATCTGAAAATTAACAATGAAAAGCAAAATGTTAGGATTCAAGGATTGCCTCAGGACAGAGGAAGCCTTCTCCAGCCCCCGCAGGGATGGTGTTCTCAGTATGCGCGGCAGAGATGCTGGTTTGACTGGGGAGGGTGGTGGTGAAAAAGAGCATAGAATGCTGTGGCCTGGCACCCGGAGAACTTGCAAGAGGGAAGAGGCAACAGGGAAAAATCAGGTTCTTCTCTTCCCAGCTGCATCGGCCTGGGGCTGGAGGGGGCATCTGCTCCTTTTGGGCATCTCCAGCAGCAGCGTGGCTGCAGACCTGGCCAGGACCCGTATGCATGTCCCCAGATCTGGCGTGCCCGGGCACCAGAGCTGCAAACCAGCTGCCAGTGAAGGGGAAGGCAGATGTGTGTGGACCCCCGCAAGTGTGGGGGAAGGCAGGAATATCAAAATCCAAACTGAAGGTAGCTGGTGCCCTTATGCTCTCCTGGAGCTGTTCGAGATTGAGTTATGAGAAGGGATTATTAGTTCTATCTCTGAATCTGCCAAGAGCTTTTTTGGAGAGGGACCCTGAGAGATTTAATTATTTTATTATTCCTAGAGATGTTACACTACCACCGGAGTATATTGTGTTCCCAAACTTTCCTCTTACAGCAGTATTGATGGGTCCTTGCACACTCAGCTCATGTTGGCTGCTGCCTTGGCTGCTGACCTGCTCTTCAAGCTGACAGAGGTTCTGTCTCCCATCGTCGTACAAAGTGCTATGGTGCAACAGGGGGTAACATCACTCTGTGGTCAGGGAGAGGGTGGCACAGGAAACCTGCGGAGATGTCAGTTTGTGTAGCAAGATGGCACTGAAGGTAAATGGTTTGGCTTGGGGCTTCAGAGAACACATGGCACAACATTTGGAGTACTGTAACTTGCACAAAGTGCAACCTTACAAGGACTGGGCAGGAAAACCTAAATGTGGAGATCTAAACTCATCTGTGCAGGAAAGCTGTGGATTAATGTCTGCTCAGATTTCAGTACTGTCTCCTGGGAAATACTGATCCTCACTCTTGTGACCCAAAGAATGGACTTAGCAGAAGCTGCTACCGAGAAAGAGACATGAGAGGCTGCAGGGTCAAGCTTGCCTGGCTTTTCTTTGCAATAACTTGGGCTGTGCCAGTACAAACACAATGCCAAGACTCGCATCCTGAAGCAACTGCTTTGGGTCAGCTGCATGTAAAGAAACAACTGTACCAAGATGAAATTATGTTGTTTTGTAGGAGATTGCTTTGGATGCATTTTCCAGGGTACGTTTTCCCAGACCTGGGCAAACTTTTCTTCACTTCTCTGGTCAAATAGACCACAGTGCCTGGCAGCAGCACTGCTTTTTCTGGAGTATCTCAGAAGGGAACACAGGAGATGTTTGCAAGTTACAGAGAAGGCAGTTGTCCTGGGTGCATGGGGAGCTGCGGGCACAGCGGGTGTGCAGCAAGGAGCCCGTCTCTGCTGGGAGGGGCCTGGTCTCTGCTGTAGGAAGGGCTCATGGCACCCCACTCAAAAGACAAAATGTAGTTTGTTGGAAATAGTATTTTGCAGTTGTGATTTTTGTCTCTTCTGAGCACTGAATTTTAGGCTACAGAGCAGGACCTCAGCCCCTTGATGAGCTGGGGTTTCTCAGGGCAGAACTGTCTGTTGTGTTGTTGATATATTTAAGTACTGGCTGCTTTATTTAGACTTTGTGGTTTCAGCAGTGAAAATATTTCTCCTTCCCATACTAGGAGGTGAGGGGTCTCGATGGTGCGATGTACTGTCTGAGCAGTCTCAGCTGAGCTGAGGTTAGTGTCTGTCTCTTTGCAACTTTCACATGTTTTCCCATTGATTTCTAGCCACTGTTTCTAAAAATACAGCTTGCCTTGTGGCAGGTCCCCCACAGGAGCTGGGGCTGGCTGTAAACAGAAGGGAAGTCATCAGCCTTATACTGCATTTCCAGAACAGTGAGGAGCTGGTGCTACACCTGCATCTACACAGTGCTAAAGGCAGAGAGAGCTCCCAAGCACTGTTTCATCAGGTCTTGACCAGAGGTAGGCTGAGCAGCACGGAGAGGTACAGGGCTATGAGTACAGAGATCCTACGAGCCAGGATCTGACCACAAGCTCAGGCTGGTTGCTTGACTGGTGTGGTGCCAGTGAAGGTGATCTTCCTGAGCTAAGGGCTGGAGCCTTGCTTGATCACAGCTAGCTGGTCTGTCCCACTTGTCCTGTGGCTTCATCTGTGCTGGATCCAGGTGCCTAAGGCTTACGTTTAGCTGGGCTAGCTAGGAGTTAGTCCTGGCCTCTTGCCGAGGTGGTGCCATTAATGTTATTTATATATCCCTGCTACGCTACAGCAAGCTGAGGGAGCAGCACCAAATGTGATCTTGTTACCTTTGCGCAAACGATTAGCATAACAATATTTATTGTTTCCTAGCTCATCCTTGGTAGGCAATAGGCAGCTTCTTGGCAGACTCTGCTGCTGCACTGGCTTCAGTCTTGCTGGTGCTTCCCTGTTTCTCCTGTCAGCTCTGCCAAGCTACTGCTGTGCTGGTGCTATGTCCAGCTCCAGGAGTCTCAGCCACAGTGGCAGATGTCCTGCAGGACCAGGGGCTGCCCAGGCAGAGGGTCGGTGGTGCCTGCCTCATGTACAGAGGAGCCAGGCAATGTGTATGGGGCGGAAAGATTGTGCTCTCTGCTGTGGGCAATCCCCTCCATGGGCTGGTGATGCTGCAGTGCTTGAATCATGACTGACTCGAGGATGGGTCAGTGCTGGGTGCTGCAGCTGTGCAGGTGGAGTACTGATATTGCAGGCACTATCTCCCTTCTGAGGCAAACTGTCCCCAGGTTGACTTGTACAAGTATTTACCTCACTGCTGTCTTCTGTGCTCTGCTCCTGTGGTTGTTGCCTGCCTGAAGTGTGGTGCTGCAAGCAGGGATGAGTGAGGCTATCTGGAAAATTCCCTTAATGGCTAAAAGACGCTCTATCCAAAGGAAGAGTTTTTCTAGTGACCTGCAGCTCAGTTCTGTGTGCATGAATAAGACCTGGGATTGAATATGGTTCTTGTGGCATTCAGTGCAGCCTCCAAATGTTGGCTTCTCTCCAGTGTCCTTGCCTTTCCTGTGTTGAGCTCTTCAAACCAGATCTGTGCACTCAGGTGAGCTGAAAAAAATGGCTTTCTCCATGTCTCCTTTGCACTGGAATCCCAGTTCTCCCCACCAACATGGCCATATTCTGGCAGCACAGAAAAACTCTGGTGGACTGAGTCCAGAAGCCTGGCAATAGGAAGCAGCAATCTGGTATTTAGCATCATGACAGCTGAGCACTGTTCTGGGCACCAGCCCATGCACTGCTGCCTCCCCTCTGGTCACAGACAGCCCATCTTCTTCGCTCTTGCTGCACCCAGCGCTGCTCCGCTCTGGTACGTGCTGACTGGGCTAGGTGTCAGCACAGGGGCACAGATTGCCCCAGCTCCTTCTCTTCCAGACTGCCCTGAAGCAGAGACTAACCCTGCCCTCACTTGTCCTTTGCTGGGGTTTGTCACAGCAGTGCTATGGGCAGGTTGTTTGTGCCTCTGCCATTTGCACCAGCAGAGCTGGGTGAGGGGCTCAGTACTGGGATCCTAGCAGGCTCTGCCCAATCTGTGTTGCCCCTAGCCTTGAGCAGCCTCGGGGCGGATGGGCTCTGTGCTCTGCTCTGTCCTGGCTGCTGCACAGCGTCTTCAGGATCTGCCCTGCCTCCTGGCTGGCTGGCGGATTTTCCCCGCTGCACAGCTCGGCATGTGCCTGCCCCTCTGCTCTCGGCTGGTCTCCTGTCCGCACCATAGCCCATGTGCTCCTATGCAACACCCAATCCATACAGCAATTTCCGCGGTGGCGGGCAGCCCAAGAGCCAGAATTAGAATAGATGCCTTTTCCGATCGAAGAGCTGATTGATACAGAAAGGGACCAGTCCAACATAAATCAGGTGCAATGAGGAGAGAGCCTGTAGACAGCAGCATCTTGCTGTGAGTGGGCCAATCTATGTTTTATTAGATAAAGACTGCAGACAGTCAGCAGCGACTTTTGACATCTGGCTGCAATTGTTCAGCTACTATTCAATCCCTTCCTGCCCACTCTGCTGCTGGCTGGCAGTGAGTAGCATTCACGAAAAGCGAGCTGAACTGATTTTCAGTCCCTGTTCCTAACTTCCCTTCTACAGGTCGTCTGGACACAGCTGCAGCTTGGATTATCTCTGTCACTGGGGCCCTGGGAGGGTCCCATGAAGTGGCAGTAGTAATGGGATTGTAATGAATCATGGTGTGCCGGCTGAGCCCCTGAAACAGCAGGGATTGGCTTGAGCAGATGGGGAGGAGGATGGCTGGCTCAGCTGGGACACTTGGAAGGAGCTCTGCTTGCTCCATCAGAAGTTACAAGGGATCCTGTGGGTATTTGTTCCTCCGGCTGAGGCAGGACACAGCTCTCAGGTTTGGAAGCCGTAACTGCTCTTTCAGGTTCAATGCCACATACAGACCCCGACCACTCTGGTCTCCATGTTGGCAACTGATTTTGATCCCAGTTCCTGCTCTGTGCCACTCTCAGTGGTTCTTCTGGAAGGATTTATCCCTCTCTCTGCTCCAACTGCATTGTTGGTCAGCAGGGTTTAGACACCCACATGCTGTTGCTCCTGTGTTGGGTTTGCTGTGCCTGGGCACACTGGTAGGTGAGATGCTGGGCTGGCCCCAGGGTGCCTGCGGAGGGGCATGTGCTGGAGCAGAGCTGGTCATCTCTGGGCACTCAGGCTACTGAGGGACTGTGGTGCTGGGCAGCCACAAGCTGGCTCCCTGCTTTTTGTGATGGAGAGGAAAGGCTCCGTGTCCACTTTGGGGTGTTGCTGCAGGTGGCACACTAACAGCTGCTGTTTGACTTGAGCATGGAGGACCTCGCGGTGAGTCCTGCTGGCTGTGCTATTGGAGTGAATTTGCTGTGGGTTTGCTTGTTTCTTGCAGACAACACAGCTGCAGTGCACACACAGAGAATGGGCTTCAATCGCCAGGAGCAGGATGTGTACTTGCTCCCCATTTTGGTGGTGGACAGCGGACCCCCAGCCCTCAGCAGCACAGGAACTCTGACCATCAGAGTCTGCGGCTGCGACAGTGACGGGGCCATCCAGTCCTGCAACAGCACAGCCTACGTTGTGTCAGCCACACTGAGCCCCGGCGCCCTCATCGCACTGCTGGTGTGCATCCTCATCCTGGTTGGTGAGTGCCTGCCTGTCCCTGGCCTCCTCCTGTTCTGTCTCTTCTTGATCCACCATCACCCAAACAAGTGTAGGTGGTCACCATGGGCACAGTGCAGGTTCCTCTGCCGCTGTCTCCTTGCTGGTAGTTGCAGCATAGTGGCAAGAAGCCCGGCCCTTGCCAGTGGGAGCCCATCGAGGAAGGCTCCATGTTCACCCCAGCTCCTGCAGGGCAACCAGAGATGGGTTCCCTGCACACAGACAGCCCAGCACAACCTGGAGAACTGCCGGTTTGCTCCCTGCCTTGATGGGCAGGAACCGAGAGCTGCTTGCTGGCTGCAGTGCTGTGCCCAGAGCAGACGTCTCACAGCAGATGGGGCACATGTGTGTCCCAGCATGGTAGCCAAGGGCAGCAGGTGTGGAACATGCAGTGGTGCTCTTACCTCAGAGACCCGAGAGCGTCACTGTTAGAGCATGTGGGGGCAGGAGGCAGAGCTGGGGTTCATGCAAACCAGAGAATTGCCCAGGTCAGGACCCGCACCCTGGGAGTGCTGCTGGCTGCCACTGACACACTGGCACAAGCTTGTACTGGGCCACCACAGCACAGCATGAGGTGTGTTGCGGTGCTCTCAGGTTTAGGGTAGGGCAGTTGACAAGACACTGCTGCTGCAAGTCCTCCAGCATCAATGTGGGCTCACAGCTGGCTCCTGAGGCTGTTGGGACATCTGCGGAAGCCAGCACATAGTTCAGTGAAGTCTCTTCTCCTTGGCACATCTCTGCTCCCTGTCACCTGCTGTGTCTCCATTTAGAAAACCCTTTCCCACAGGGTGCACTTTACACTGGTTTCATTTCCCAGCGTAGCGCAAACAAATTTCTGCCTAATTGCCCAAACGAATAAAGTGCACATTGGTGCTTTAAAGGTGATGGGATGAATGGATGATGATCCAGGACACAGCTGCGGCTCACTGCTCAGGCTCTGTGCCATCTGCTCCACATTCACCCTCACAACATTTGGCTGCTGTTGTGATTCATGCACCCCCTTTTCCTACTCATCTCCTGCAGAATCCATCCGTTTGTCTGTCCAGCCGTGCGTTCATCCATCTGTCCCGCCTGTCTCAGCAGTCAGGCTGCATGGGAAAGGAAGCTCCTGGTCTACACTGGAGCCCAGGCAAACCACTCTCCGAGACAGTGACACAGCCCAGCTGCTACTTGGTGAGCCCAGCTGATAGGAACCAGCTGGCGTGCCAGCGGTCTCGGCTGCGGGGCTCCCCGTGCCAGAGAGTGCCGCGCCTCGGCACCCTGCCACCGAGCATTGGCTGTCCTCACCCCCACGGGAGCACAGCTTGCACAACCCCCTGCACCTGTCTGACTGTCTCTTCCTTTCCCAGTGCTGGTCCTTCTGATCCTCACGCTGAAGCGACACCACAAAAGCCACCTGACAGCCGAGGATGACGAGGACATGAGGGACAATGTCATCAAATACAACGATGAAGGGGGTGGTGAGCAGGACACAGAGGCCTATGACATGTCAGCCCTGCGCAGTCTCTACGACTTCAGTGAGATCAAAGGCGGTGACGGAGGTGGGGGCCCAGGAGAGGGGGTCCCAAGCAGAAACCCAGCCTCTGAACTCCATGCCCTCCCACAGTGGGTGCAGAGCCCAGACCTGGACTTCTCCGTGTTCAGAGACTATATCTGCAGGAAGGTGGAGCAGGCAGATGAGGACCTCTCTGTGCCGCCCTACGACTCGTTCCAGACCTACGCCTTCGAGGGCTCAGAATCGCCCGTGCCCTCCCTGAGCTCCATCAACACTTGGTCCAGTGGCTCGGAGCAGGACTTCTCCTACCTGGGGGGCTGGGGGCCGCGATTCCGGCAGCTGGCAGCACTGTACTCTGGGCGCAGGGGTGAGGAGGACACTGAGGACTCCTAGCCATTCTGCCAACCCCCACGAGGCTCTGGCGCCTCTTGGACCAGAGCTCCATGGCACGAGGTGCTGCCTGGGGACAGTGTGTGGCCCCGGCTGGGCTCCAAAGGTGCTTGCAAGGGACTGCGTCATGAGGCTGGGGAGCACAGGTCGGCATTGTGCTCCTCAGCCACTGTATACTGTCCCGGGCACCTCTGCACCCACATGGTGAGGCTGGAGCGCCCAAAGGAGCCACTGCAGCCGTCGTCATCTCCCTAATACCAGTCTCCATTAAAGCACTACGCGTTAATTTAAGAAAAAGAAAATCTAATTCAAGAGAATTTGGAGGGGATTTCTCCCCCACAAATTATCATTTAAATAGATCCGTTCAGTGAGCCCAGTTCAGGAGAGGAAGAGCAAACCAGGAATCTTTTGTTTTCTCAATTGTTTTTGTCACTCGAGTCAGAGATTTGAAGTGCTTTGATTTCTTTAAGAGCTTTCCTTCCAGAAGGAAACAAGCTTTTAACTTCTGTTCAGCTTTTTCTTGCTTACATTTGTTTGCTTTTTGGAGTCCTCCACCTCTTGGCATGTGGGGTCCTCAGCAGCACCGGGTTGCTGGCACAGGGTCAGAGGGAACGTACCACGCTGGGGATGCTGGAACAGGCTCCATGGTCACGTCCTGCACGGGACAACCACCGCACTAGAATTCCCTTCAAAACATGCTTCTCCTCTAAGCTGCAACTGCTTCACTGCTCAGATCTTAGATCTTTCCTGTGGTTATCAAAGATGCTTGTGATGTGTCTGCAAGGTCCTGATGTGCCTCATGTTGACAGATAGGGACACCCCAACTGCCATCGAGGCGTGGTACCGTGGCCTGAGCTGTGGTGCAGGGGAGTGGCACACCACAGGTCGGCTGTGCCAGCCCTTTGGGGCCACCTGGGTCTGCAGGGCTTGGCCAAGCGCTGGCTTTCTACCAAATGGCATTGGCGGTACAGGGCGGAGGCAGGACATCACCAGGACGTGCGCATAAGGCCAGATCGTGCTGGTGCTGTTGTGCATCCAGGCTGGTTGCTGCAGGCTGGGCAGCAGGTCTGTGACACCTCAGGGTATCCAGGGTCTCCTCGCCCTGGCACAGTGTCCTGCAAGAAACTGGCCTGAGCTCCTGCAGCTGGGCCACCTTTGCACGAAATCTCTGGTTTGGGGAGGCAGGTCAGAAGGAGGCTGGTGGGATGTGCCATTGCTGCTTGAACTGCAGATGATGCTGGAGGAAAGGTCCTAGTGCCTGGGATCTTTGCAGCTGCTGACTTGCCCTTGGGGAAAGTTGAGCAGCATGTTGAGCAATGCCTTCAGGCAGCTTCTCAGGCAGTGCTGGGTAGTGCAGCTCCTTATCTACTCGTGTTGGAAAAAAATCAATTATATCATTGATAGGTAACTGATAAGGTCTCCAAAGGCCTGACACATCCCAGGCTTGTCATTGGGTTTGACCTTTTAGTTTAGCCACAGTGTTTTCTTTCCTTGGAGAAGGTTTAACTGTAAATGTACATGCGTGTTCATTTTTTACTGTGTTTTGCTTCCTGGTTGCTGGTCTTGGTCCTTTGGCTGCAGTGTGAGACCTGACTGCAGAGAGGGCCAGGATGCATCTTTGCCACGGCTCCCGCCCTCGGCTGCTCCTGCCAGCACAGGAGCTGCAGCTCGGCTTTCATGCAAGGACCAGGAGCTGCTCTCTTCTCAGGGTGTCTCCAGTCCCCCTCCAGGAGACAACAGGCACCTGCTGCTGGCACCCACACCCAGCATGCTGCTGGTTCACTGTGATGATGCTGGGGAGGCAGTGAGACCAAGGGGCTTCTTCATGCTGGCCCTCAAGTGCCAGCTCTGGCCATGCCGCCTTGGGCAGGTGAAGCCCCGCACCCTGGAGCAGGAAAACGGAGAAAGCCCTCTCTTTCCTCAGGAACGTGTTTGTGTTTCCCCTCCAGGCTGAAGAGCTGTGCCCGAGCCCCTCTGGAGCTGGCCTTTCCTCTAGCAAAAGTGTTGTGCAATAGCAGGGCTCCGTCTGTAGGAGATGGGGTCTGACAGGGTATGTGTTTAGCAACCCTTCCCCTGGGTTATTCCCCATCCCTGACCAGCCAGTCCTCCCCAGCGTGCATGCACGCATGCTTGCGTTTTAATTT
>WEIS01322674.1:0-10014 GCA_013389965.1 Todus mexicanus | reverse complement strand
AGTGGTTTAGTCACAAATCCAAAATACAACACCTGACTGAAGAAACTCCACTCCGCCCCAGCTAGACCCAGTCCAGTAGCACCGGAGGAGGAGAACCCGGTGAAAAACAAGCAAGAGCCAAGGGCAAGGGAATTATTCCTTTCCTTGGCAAGGCCATTCTGTTTGGATCATCCTCTCTTTCCAAGAAGAGATCAGCTCCAGCAGCCTCCTTTCACCCCTGCAATGACTTCTGATAGATCCAGCCACTACTTTCCGCCACATCCCTCCAGCTGTGGCACATGGATTGAAGTGGGTGCCTTGCCCATCACCACAGTGCTGCTACCCATGTCTCTCCTTGGCTCTGGGGCTTCACGCTGTGCCCCAGCAGCTCCCCCTGCTCAGACAGCCAATGGAAAGCACAAGGCTCAGGCTTTTGGCTGACACTTCAATGAGTTTTGGGGACACTGACAGAAAACTAATTGCATGATCTTCGAGTTTCAGCTGGGACGTGTAACATCTCATCACTCTGTCCCAGCAAAGCGGTGCTGGCTCAAAGCGATCAGTGCTATTCTAAACCTGGAAATCTGCAGTGCTAGTGAAAATGTTAACAAAAAGCTGTTTGTTTAGTTTAAAATACCCTTACAAACTAAACAGTTTAAATCCAGGTTGTGTACAATGAACTGCAGACTGTAAAGAATTTTTTTCTTGGTTTATCTGAGAAAAATATGCCCGTGGCAAAGCCAAGCCTGGTTTGTTGTTGTAACTAGGCACCGGTCTTAGCAAACTCGCCTGCTAGCCACAGTCAGCCGATGTGAATAACTAATAGAGGTTGCATAAGATGAGAAATGCTGCGAACCTGGCTGAAACTAGCTGTCGTGCTGGTAGTGCAGGGAGCACCTCTCTTGCCTGTGAATCATGAGGTGGTGATTGTTTGGGGACACGGAGCAGTTAGGGCCAGCAGAGCCATTAGGTCATCGCGGCTGGCCACCTCTATCACAGGCCACGGAGTATCGTCTGTAAAACCCTGTAATGAACCCCACAGCTTGTGTTTCAGGAAGGTATGATGTGTGGCTGACACATAAATTCCACAGAAATTACACTGCTTTAACTGGGTGACAGCAAGAAATAAAGAAACTATCGCTTCCAATTTTGCTCTGAGAAAATTCAGCCTGACTTTTAATTGGAATATTTCTGGCTGCAGTTAACGTCACGTAGTCACTCGGGCTGCTCATAACAAGCAAATATGAGCCATGCTGTCTGGATTAAATTCCAGTTTAGATGATTGCATTCTGCTTTGCTACAGTTTCCATCATTTTTGTCCTAGTTGGTGGTGCTCTGCCTTTTCTACCCTGCCCTGTGTTCCGGGTCATTCTGCACTGTCAGCCGCAGACCCTGGCGTGGGCTTGGGCCCTCAGATCTTTAGTTCCCCAGAGGAAATATCAAAGCAGGCTCAGCCCAATTGTGGATCGCAGCCCTTGTGCCTGTTACTCAGATACACAGCACACAGACATGCAAAACAAAACCAAACCTAAATTTGGCTGGCAGCACGAATGGTGCCATGTGGCGGTACCCAGGTTGGCACAAACAGCCCTTTCACACCAGAAATGTGGTGTCCATCAGGAAATGCTCTGCCTCTTTCAAGGTCCGCGTTGACAACACTGCTGTTTTGCCCTGTGGGCGAATAGGATTGCTGCCGTCCTGGGGGGGGAATGGACACCAGGGCTGGTGCTTTTCTTTGTGGCTTCCCTGGGCAGATGGTTTGTACACATTCAGCAAATCCATCGGGCTCAAAAGGTGCTGATCCATCACACACACGTACGCAGCTGCACAGCACCTCCACAACAAATCTGATGCTTCCAGAAGGTGTTGGTCTTGCGGCACATTCACTGTGTGACACACAGAAAAATGCTGTAGTTCTTCCTGTTTTTTGCTGTGTGTGGCAGCACAGCTGGGGCTGCCGTACAGCGCTGCCAACCAGCCTGCAAATCCCAGGCTGCTGTAAATAACTCTTCTCTTCTCTCCAGGTACAACGTCTGGGCTGAAAAAGAGCATGTCTCTGGGGAAATGCAGGCAGGCAGCGAGCTCGCCAAGGGGAATGGCTGCAGTTCCCAAATAAGTCGCTTCCAGGTGCTTTAGGATCTCTTGCATTGAAGGCATTAAATCAATACCTGTTTCACTCCTATAGGCAGGGTCCTGCTTATGTCAACAGCTGACGCTTCAAAGCATTAAGTAGTTACAGAAATGAACTGCCCTGTAGAGTGAGATATGTGGAGTAAAGATCTATTTAGACCGGATTGTTGTGACTGATGCTGTGTAAACCTCTGAGGCCACTCGAGGGATACTTTGCCCTTGAATTCTGTGGAGAAGAAGGACAAGGGATTTGTGTGTGGCACCTCCTAGCTTTGTGTGAAGGTCATCAGAGGGATGACTGGTGAATGCTTTCCAGAATCAGTACCGTGAAGATGGCGTGGGAGCAGTGGTGTCGGTGCTGCGTTGTGCAGTTGTGTGCCCTGCCCTTGGTGGTAGCTCGGCTCTTTGACAGCGGCCCTGTGCTGTTAAAATAGCTCATGGACTTTCTTTTGCTCAGCAAGCCAGGCCAATACCCTGGGAAGAGGCAGGGCCAAGCCTTTGCCCTCACTTCACCCTTGACTTCTGCAAGCAGTGTGGGCCGTAAAGCTTCGAATGCCGGGGGCCTGGGGAGGTCCATGTTTATAGTTTGCAACCCCATATTCAGAGTCCTGCTGTTTTAGCTGTCACAAATAATCCTCCATTCAAACCAGCTGGCCCTGAGTTTCACTTTCTGCTCCATGCTGGGGAATTTCTGGTTGCTAATTTCCAGAGGCACTCAGCGGAGCTGAGTAATGCAGGGAAGCAGCCTCAGACTGCCTGAGCGTGAAGTTACACATTTGGCATTCGAGAAAACGTATGCAAATGGCTTTTTCAAGGCGTTCTCATCACCATCCACGTTGAAAGCAATTAAAGCTCCCTCAGAGTGACACTTCCATGCAAAAAACATTATACAGCACGTCACCAAACTCCAGCACGGTCAAATAAATCATTGGAGGCAACGATTCTGGGCTCTGAACTGTTGTTCTCCAGATGAGGGATAAATCACTTGCAGCAGCAAGAGCAGCAGCTGTTTTTAGAGCTGGTAAAAGTCTCTTTAGCTTGACTTCACCTTTTCTGCTCTCAGTCGTGTTCAATTCTGCAACGACTTCAAAGTCAGATATTTATAGAGCGACAGCAGGAGTCCCACTGCAAACAGGAACAAAATCAAGCATGAAAGCAAATCATTAGGATTTCCTCAGAATAAAATAAATATGGTAAAGGTGCAAACGCTACTTCAGGGAAAAATAAAAGCATAAGGCACAAATGGTGCTAGTGCCAAAACCAGGTGGCAGTTAAGCCAAGAGGAGAGGGAACCCAAAAGGGCGGCGTTGATGGTTCTAACAAATCGCTCTCACAGGCTGAGCTGTTTCCTAAGCTTTGATTCAGCACATGCCTAACTCCTGCTGAAGGTGGTGACTTTCAAGTAGGTATTTGAGTGCTCTGTCGAATTGCAGGTTTCGAGGAGGGCAAAGTGAGCATGGTCGAAATGGGCACCTCTCTCACCCAGTGCCATCAGCGATGTGCAGCCTGGCATGTAGTGTGTCGATGTTACCTGGCTCGTGTCAGCACCACATCCTTGCTTTACACAGGAAGAGAACATCCAGAATATGGACCCACCTGGTACCCACCATGCTGTGGCTGGCAGCACCCACAGAGCTGTGCAGTGGCCGTGACCGGGAGCTCTTCCCACAGCTGCTTTACAGCTCAACATTTAGCCAGGCAGTCAGTGCTTGGGGATTGCTGTGGGAGCCAGCCAGCAGCATGCAGGCAAGCATGGGCCAGCAGGGCCAGCTTTCCAGCCCTGTGGTTTTCATGGGGACATGAGTGACATGGGGACCTGGAAAACAAATGCCTGAGCTCCTGTTGGCTGAACAAAGCAAGCCTCCCCTCCTCTCGTCAGACCAAGATGAGAAGGAATCACTGTGCTATATTCACCAGGCTGCTGCTGAGCAACAAACCCCAAACACAGAGCCTGACCTTGATTTTAAGAAAAATGAAAGCTGCACATGTTGTAAGAAAGTCCTACAAGCCCTTTCCTTGTACATCAAAGGGCAATGACTACAGAGGCAATGCTTGGGTGGTCAAGAGGTTCAGCTCTTTGCCTTTCTAATTAAATATTTATTCCATTTAATCAAAATCCAAGCTGGGAAGAAGGTTAAGATGGCTGGAAGCCTTTTATACTTTATTCCAGAAAAATATCCAAATATATTCACAGAATTAATTAGGATTCAGCTTTGTGGCTGGAAGTGCAAGGAGGCATCCGGAATGGAACTGTTTTGTAGGGTCACCCGGGTAGTTTGGCACTGGTCAGTGATTGAGTGGAAATGGTTAAAATCCCCTCAGTTGTAGGTATTGAAGATAATGCACATTTTTTTGCTGGACAGCAGAGGAATTTATATTCTGTATTTGAAACACCGTATTTATTGTAGCTGTGGAAGGTTCTTATTCACCACACGACTGTCTTCCCCTCTTGGGAATCCAATTAAGCTGTTGGCCTTTGCAAGTTAATTTTGCATTATGTAATTATGAGTTAATAGAAAGCAATTTCCTCTGAAACGTTCTTTTGTTCCTGGTTGTCCTTGTCCCCACATTTCTGGAAGGCAGTCACATTTCTACATGGTGTGAAGTCCTGAAGTCTTTTTTAACAGGTAGCTTCAGCAGAGGCAGAATTTCATCCCACTTTCTTGCCTCTGCTGTTACTTTTGAAATCCAGCTGTGTGCGTTTGAATAGTCCAGATGTTTCTTTTCCCTCCCTGTCACCTGGCAGGAGTTAGGCAGGGTTTCACCTCTCCCTGCACTGCCCTTTCTTCTGTTTTTTCCCAACACCCTCGCAGTCCCATGCAGACCATGGAAGAACAACACTCTTCCACACCGTCCACGAACATGGCTAGCCCCAGTGGAGAATTTCCTGACATCCCCATCTTGACCTCCTGATGTGCTGAAAAAAAACCTGTTTATTTTCTGTCTCAGACAGTTTGGGCTGTTTGGCAGTATTTTAGCCCAGCCATCATCATAACTTTCTGAGAGGGACTTTTTTAAGTGGTATTTTAAAATCTGGATAAATTATTTACGCAAAATTACACAATATTTTTTATCGTTTCTCCACTGAAGTTTCCTTCCTTGGGAAATTTTGGAAAGTACAGCCTGATGTATTCCCTTGACAGGATATTTAGAACTCAAAGGCATTTTATGAGTCTTTGCGCAAGTCCACTTTGGGATAGCTCATCAGCCTTCAGCGGTGGGCTTACGCAAACAGAGGCAATAAAATCAATTGAATCTCTGCAAAGTGCCGTGACAAGCTTAATATTTTAGTCTATCTTTTCAGAGGACAGCCATCTTCCAAATGACCATGGAGCTCTGCAAAATCATTTCTGTTGATACTGCCTCCTTTTGGGCGCTATGACACATCTGTTGACTGTGGTAGAATGAGCCATCCCTATGGTTAGGCACACGTACGGGTGCTATTATGATCAGAGCCCTAAGAGCCTTGTTAGAAAGTGTAGTGGGTGGCATAATCTGAGAACTGGTCTGCAGCAATCCTCCTTGCAAGGAGCACCTTGCAATGTTTGGTGGAGTTTTTCCATCTTCATAAACAAATACCTGCCTTTGGTTACTGCCGACACATCGATGTGAGATAATATAGCAGAGCCCGTGGGTGGCTGAAAATGCTGGGGCTGCTTAGGTGTGCTCTTTATTGCCAAATTAAGCACACGCCCTGTTGTGTCTTTCTGAAAACTTGCTGCATCAATAATTATGTCTATGATCTGGCACACTGTAAAAGATATGCTGAGTTAGTAGTTATTGCATAGGCTGTGTCTGTGGGTATACATGTAGACTATTTACATTCCTACTAAGCATGCATCCTCTGTGTCCTTCTCCCTCTCAAAGCCAGTGATGACACTATCTTTGCTTTAAATAGAGCTGGAACAAGCCCCATGCAAGCCCCTATTTGATTTATTTCATTTTTTTTTAGTGAAAAATAGAGGGAGCACATTGCTTTTGTGAAGCCGAGAGCTGGTCAGCATCCAGTCCACCCCAAGTGTCTGTCTCTCTCTGAGTGACACAGCTCAGGTTCCCACTTCACTCACATCCCATCTGGCAGAAGAAACTCCAGGGAAGATCCAAAGCAAAACGTACTGCTGAGCAGCTGGAGGGCTGACAGGGTGCAATGCAGGCTGTCCTCACCTTTATAAATGGAGGCTTTTTCCTAGTCACAGGATGGAGTCTATTCTGGAAAGTCTCTCCCATTGGGGCTGAAGGTGCCAGAAGCTCCAGAGACCCGTGACAAAGACTGAAAAACGCTAGTGAGAGCTATGACATCCTTGTCCTTTGCCAAAGTGGCAGAAAGAAGATTGTCCTCCCAGATTAGATAGTCCACGTCGAGCCTCTGCGTAAAGTGACAGTAAGAGATGTGCTGAGTGGAGCAGTCCTTTAATGACTGTTTCAAACCCCAGAAGTGAGGATTGTGTTCCCCACAGCAGCTCTTTCACCTGGCTGCCTGCTCTGGGATCAGCTCCTGCGTAAGGCTCTGCTCACCAGGCAGCACTCCCCAGCCCTGCCTGCTCCTCGCTGGCCCTTAGGAGGACGTGGCACTGCCCATCCAAGGTCTGAGACATCGGGGCGCTTCCTGGGCAGGAGGGTTTGCTCTTTGCAAGGTTTGAGGCAGGCCCTGTCCTCCCTCTCCTGTAGCCACTTGCAGTTGGGTGCAGGATCTGGCCTGCCAGACGTCTGCCCAGCCTGGCCATGCCAGTATTCATCAGGAGTGAGCCATGAGAGCTGCCAGGTTGGTCTCCCACACACAGCACTTGAGCAACTGGGCTGGTGCCACTGTGAGTACGCAGTCCCAACCTCTCCAGACTGAGTGTGGTGCAACAGCATCTGTACCCTCCCTCCAAGCCCCATGCTCTCGCCGCGGCACCCCCAAGCTATCAAAACAGAGCTCTCCCTCCAGTGATGCAGAATGCCTTTTATGTGGAGACATGCTCTAAGGGTGCAGCTACATCTTCTTGTGAGTGTGGGTGCACCAGCAGGACCTGTCCCTCCATTCCTGCTCATGGCCATACGTCAACAGACCTTACCTTCCCCTTCAGGCTGCTGGCAGAGCAGCTCACACAAGCCCTGCTTAAAGTGTCTCAGGCACCAATGGTGCATTAAACTCTGCAGAAAGTGGGCAGCAGATGGAGGAAGGTGGTGGGGCAGAGCCGAGACTCCCTGGGCGTGAGCCAACCGTGTGCTCCCTGCAATAGCCCTGCTTGGAAGTGCTCCCACCCCCGACTCCTAACCTGCCCTATGGAATGATCCAAGACTTTTAAACCTCTCTTCCTGTTTCATTTAATTTTATTTGATTGGAAGAGGACGAAAGGAGGGAGAATTGCTTTGCCTGATGTTTCTAATCCCTTAGGTGGGGTGCAGCAGAGAGGCTAGGCAAGAAGAATAGGGGAAAGGAGAGTAAGAAAACAAAGAAGAGAGGAAAGTGAAGTGGGTTGACTGGTGCTGAGCTGAGCCCTAGGAGACAGGGAGAGAGGAGGTGAGTCAGAGACGGGGCAGTGGGGCAGGCATGTCCCAGTGTGGCTCCAGGGCTTCCCTGACTTCACTTCTCCGCCACAGTCCCTGCTGCTGCTGCCTGGGCCTGGCAGCAAGTTTCTGGGTGGCTCCTCCAGCAATGTCATTGCTAATTAAATATGTTCAAAAGGTTAGATTACTGGTTACGACAATGTGTCTCACCTTTGACCATGTCTGCATTAAACAAATCATAAACCAAGCAAGAAGTCTTCTTGGGTTTCCTTGCCCAGGGCATCCTTTTAGGAGTTGGATAAAAGCTATTTTGTGAACAGTGAATTCAGACACCACTTGACCATGCAGTTCTGCTGGAGTACTGTGGGCTCCCAGAAATTAGTAGGGCACTGGATTTAATTTATTTCAGTGAAGGTGGTGGTGGCAATCGTGGAAAACAAGAATGAGTACTGGTTTCCTTGTTCCTGAAGTTAATGCAGCTTATGCAGCCTCTCCAGGGAAATCCCTGCTTTCCTTCTCAGCCTCCAGGCTCTTGAGGATCCCCTGTCCTCGAGATCCTTCTGTGCCTTGGAACATTAAGTAAATTAATGCCTTACCTTTTAAAGAGAGGTTTCCACTTTTCTACTAATCTGCTCTTTTTTGTTACTTGATCTTCATTTTTATTGCCTTCCTACTCTGGGATATTATGTATCTAACAGGAGCATGTTTGTCTCCCATTTGTCAAACATGGGAGCTGTTTTCATTATCTGCCCTTACTGCATCCAGGCTGGAAGGGGAGCTAATCCTCCCTGGGATTACTGTGATACGCAGCTGTACCTGGAGAGCCCTTTATCCCAGCGTCTGGCCTGTGCTGGGCATCCCCAGCCCACAGCCAGGCAGTCACCGTCTGACTGGATTAGAGATTTGGATTGAGCAATGCCCCATTCCCTGCCCGGAAGAGGCTCACCCCTGGGGAGTGGAGGTGTGGGGACACACCAGGCACATTCTGGCAGATGGTCTGTCCCCATCTCCCACCCCACAGCCCATTGTACCTGAAGATGCTACTGCCTTCGCTGCCCACCCTGGGTGGATGCAACTGGCCACTGCCTACGTGCCTGGTCCACAGCCACACTTCCCGCCCTGGGCCTGGAGCTCGGGCTTGGTTTGCCCTATCTGTTAGTGAAATACGGAATTACCTCTCCTGGCCTTCCCCAAGCAAAGTCTGAGTTGCACAGATCCTGCAATCATAAATGAGGCCAAAACCGCAGCTCTGTGGGCTGGACTGGTCCCCATCCGCTCTGCAGCTACTTCTCCTGGCTCCCCTGATGGGGATGGCTTTTCTTCGCTCCCATTTTTCATTTTCAGGCATCTCCGTATCTCTTTCCAACTCCTCCTACACACAACAGAGGAACTGCCCACAAACATGTGCAAAACTACTTAATTACTCTTTAACCGACTAGGCTGCTGATTTCTCCTAGCACTGATTGTTGTGTTGACCGTGATGACTTCGCCCCCTCTTCACTTCCACCCATCTGTGCCCATCACCTTCTCCCAGGCTGTGCCTCCTCCCATGCCATGTCTGGAGGGCACCCAGCCCTCATCCAACCAGCCCCTGCTGCCTGCTGGGCTGGGGGCTGAGAGGGGTCAGCCCTTGCTCCCTTGGTGCTGGGTGTCCAGGTTCATTACTGGGTGTACCTGGACCATGGCTGGGTGTCCTGGGGCCATTGCTGGGTGTTCCAGGAACATGGGTGAGTGTCTCTGGACCACTGAGCGTCCCTGGACTATTTCTGAGTGCCCTGGGCCATTGCTGAGTGTCTTGGGGACATTGTAGGATGTCCGAGGGCCACTGCTGGGTACCCTGAGCCATTGCTGAGTGTTCTGTCTCCTTTGCTGGGTGTCCCAGGGCCATCGGTGCTACCTCAGGACCACAGCTGGGTGCCCTAATGTCATTACTGAGTGTCCCAGGACCATGGCTGAGTGTCCTGAAGGCACTGCCTGGTGTCCCAGGCCCATCTGTGGCACCTCAGGTCCATGGCCAGGTGTCCTGGAGCCACTACCTGGTGTCCCAGGGCCATCTGTGGCACCTCAGGTCCACGGCTGGGTGTCCTGGAGCCACTTCCTGGCGTCGCAGGGCTGTTAGCGATGTCCAGGTCCACGGCCGGGTGCCCTGATGCCACTGTCGATTGTCCCGGAACCACTACTGGCTGTCCCAGCACCGCTGTTGGGTGTCCCAGGACCACTGCTGGATGTCCCAGGAGCGCTGTTGGGTGCCCTAAGGCCACTGTTGGGTGCCCCAGCACCGCTGTTGGGTGCCCTGAGGCCACTGCCCGCTGCCACCAGCGGTGCCAAATCCACACCCCGGGCACCCCAGCACCGCAGATCGGTCGGTACCGAGGGAAGATCCCTGGGAGCCGCTACAGCATCACCCCCCCA
>WEIS01115449.1:0-11059 GCA_013389965.1 Todus mexicanus | reverse complement strand
GGGATTTTTATTTTATTTTATTTGGATCTGACACAAATCTCTGATTTCAAGTGCCCCTGGGGTTAACAACATGAGGCAGCTCTCATTTTATCTGAATGGATTGGGCTGAACTGAAATGTAAACTTTGGACAGGCCAGCTTACTTCCCAGATGTTTCTCTCAGTGGTTTTTCAGATGGTCCCACTTCCCAAAAGCAACTGGGGGATGGTCTCAGTGTGGCAACATGGCCAGGAAAATTGATGTAATCCCTTGCGTGTGAAAAGTCAGGAGATGCCCTTCCAGCATTTTTTATCAACCATAACCCAGTCCCTGTGCAGTATCTGTCCTAATTGCTCATAACCAGCATACCGCAAGCAGAGATCAACTCTTTGCTTATAGGATCAACGTGTTTATATTTCTTCTCACGGGTATGGCAGGAGAGTCTGGCTGCCTGCACTGAAACATTTCCTATCTCCACACTGTCAAGTAGCTGCCCGCGCTTCTCAGGACAACCCAAGGAAAAAGCCCCTTTTTCTCAGTTTCTCCCAGACTGTTCCTTGAAATGAAAAGGGACATATTTTGGATTGTCCTTCTGGCAGGGTTGTGCTTCAGCAGTGTGGGGCCCCAAGTAACAGTTAGCGGTAAGCTTTAAAATGTCTTTTCTAATGCAAATTTGTTTCTTCCCCCCTGCTCTGGCCACAGATGTGGGCAATCCGGCTTGTGCTCAGGGCCAGCTCAGTCCTCCATGATCTTTCCAGGAGCAAATTACAGCCCAGGTCTCTGCGAGTGGAGAGGCACTCACCAACTGCCCCATAATTATGAACAGAAAAGAAGTTTTCCTACCCTGTTACTACTGACAGAATAAAGGACACACCTTAGATCTCCAGCACTTTTCATTGACCTGTTTTGCTGCGGTCATCTCTGGCTGAAAGAGGAGACCAGGCATCAGGACAGCTGAGAACCTTTTCCAGCTCCATGAACTGTGATGGGACTCTCGGCTTGTCTTGTGGTCTTTTACATCTGTGTCTCCCAAAATTAAGAGGAAGGATGGTGATAATTCCCTTCTCCCCATGGCTACCTCCCTTAGATCACAGAGTGAAGTGACCAAAGGCTTTGGCTGTAGGATACCAGAGCCAGCAGGGCATGTGGTGCCTCTGTAACAGAATGTTTTTATTGAAGGAGTCACAGAAGTCATTGCAAAACTGGGGCTCCTCTCCCAGTTCACTGAACTAAGGAAATGTTTCTGTTACAGTATAAGGAGCATTTCCCAGATCCTAGGGATATTCTTCCTTCCCAACCTGTTTCCTGACCTGCCTAGCTCCGCTGAGCCCACCATGGTACTGGTACAGTCTCTCCAGAGAATATTGCACTTGCTTTCTGCCAGTTCCTCAGAAGAATCCTTCTGGCTGGGGACTAGGGGATGGAGGAGAGAATGAATGGCACATTTTCATGTTTTATCAACAGGGCAACTGAGAAACACAAGGAGTGAGTGGCTTGTCCAGATCTAGAAGGTTTCCACCTGCAGCCCCAAGCCCTGTATCCTGGGTGCCAGAATGGCTGTCCCTGCAAGGTGCATCCCCAAAGCATTGCTCCACTACAACTTGGGAGCTTGGGAGACACAAGGTCTCAGAGAGCAGGAGCCTGGGACTGGCTTCTATGTGGGAGTCGGCAAGGACTCCACAAGTCCCACTGACTCTTGCAGGATGAGGACAGGCTGTCTTGGCTAGGATAGTAAATTGATCACCTTGTTTCAGACGTGTTGTTGCTCTGAGTTCCAGCCAATCCACTGAAGTGTCCCCAGCAGAGGAGCTGCGAGTGAACCACTCCTCAAGCAGACAGAGCTCAAGAGCTGTTCTATGGTATATACATGGGGATGGGGGCTGGCCAGGACACAAAAGGCAAGTTCACTTTCAAGCCCTCACTATTTTGCATTACTCGGATGAAGACAAGCAACTGTAAAACATTGGCAATGCTTTTGCAGTCACTTTGCATCAGAGGTGAGCCAGAGCTTAAGGCTTTGGCTGCAAAAGCAAAACCCCTGGTATCAGGTGTGCTTTCATACCTAAATCTTGCTTTCTCCAACTGAATAAAACACATCTTTACCTTGAATTTGCATTTTCTTATCTCACTGCTTGCTTCAGTTTCCCCACATCATTCAGTGTCCTTCTTGCTCTTTGACCCGAAGGTATGGGAGCAGAATTATCTGAAGGGGAGCTGCTTTAATATTTCCAGCCTGATCAGGAATAGGAAGTTATCAGACATCTTGCAAAGAGCTCTCAATATTTCCAGCTTATTTTCGAACCAGTGTGGTTCAGAGAAGTTGCCCTGGGCATTTTGAACAAAAAGCAAGCAAACTTGGTGGCTTTCTTTCGCCAAGCTGCAGTTTGGCAGGTCTCCCAGAAGGACTGAGCAGGAGTCTAGGCAGGATCAGAAAGATTCAGGTGTCACCAGCAGAAACAAAGGTCACAAATCCAAAGCAAAGGTTACGCTGGGAGTACCTCTTAAAAACCTCAGTGTTACATCAGCTGATTTCATGATGATGAGCACAAAGGTCACCAGCCTGATGGTCAAAAGAAAATGTTTGTGCTGCCTTTCAGAGGATGATACGACTCCTTCCTTTCTCCATTGACAGTCATACCTGAGGCTAAAGTACACTGCTGAGACGCATGCGGCCGAGGTACAATTTCCACTGGCTGAACCTTCTTACAGGAAACAAGTGTTTTTCCTTCAAATGTTCAGGCCAGCTTTTTTCCTTCCTTTTTTACAGGAATGGTGTTAAAGTGCAGTCGTCCTCTGCAAAGTGCTTTTGTGTAAGTAGGTCTTGCCCAATCTGATCCCTGTGTGCATTCAGAGTCAGATCTGCTGACTTTGAGAGTGAAAATGCAGTCAAACTGCTTTCTTATTCCTCTGATCTTTGCGCAAATAACCAAGTGAAGCTTGGGCTCCCTTCTTCCTCCCCTGGCATCACCAACAGACTCAGGCATGACATAAACCTGACAGATGTCATCTAGCTGGAGAACTGGCCAGTTCTTGCCTCCTTCAGACTGATGTGCTCAATCTCTTTAGGTGTGGGAACGAGTCAGACTCTGTCTGGATCCGAGTTCTGTTACTGAGCCCAGTCAATGAATGTTGTAATGTTCCTTGGCAAACTGGTGGCGAGCATCCTTCAAATTGTCAGCTACTCAGACCGGGGAACCGGTTATTCAAAGCTGGGGAGTGGGAAGAGAAAATGAAAGGGGAGATGTTTGTACTGCTGGCCTCAAGCGCAGGTGCCCAATTTAGGAGCCTGGTGTCCCGGCCTTCTCCCTGGGCTCAGCGAAGGAGCATGTATGTACACTGTGAGACCTAGGGGTGCTGCCTGTGTGGATGGGCATATTTGTGTTTGTCACTGCTGTGGGCATGTTTCTGTTTGTCACCTCCGTGTCAGGATGAGCAGGAGGCATGCTCCGCTCCCCTCCCCCTCTGCTTGTATCCTGTTTTCCCCGTGAAGGAAATCTGGGCAAGCAGGGCGGAAGGCACCAGGGGGTCCCGGCAGCCGCATTGGGGCTCAGGCAGCAGAAGCAGGGCACACTGCTGCACACCTGCCCCATGAGGCAGGTGTGACCCCCGGGGCTGTCTGTGCCCCCATCACCGCAGAGGAATGCCATCAGATGGCTTCATCCCCAGGGGAGTGCAGGGGCACCAGAGAGGGCTGCGAGCCATGGGAGATGACATGGACAGAAGAAGACACAAAGAGCAGGCACTGCCCTAGCCAGGTGGACTTTTCTCGATTCAGTATCTTGCCTTCCATCCAGCTAATCTCTTCCCAACACTGCATGGCCATAAAAGTGATAAATGCTGGTGCATTCAGGTCACCAGCTCACTGTATGGCAGCAAGGGCTTGTGGAAAATAACATTGTTGTGATGAGGAAGAAGGTAACAGATTAATAATTGTGTCGTTCCCTCAGGCTGAAAAGGTGACCTCATGGTATGCAAAACAAGAGGCAGAGGTGGCATTGCCTACCAGAGGAGGGAGCAGAGTTTCCACAAGAAAGCACATCATCCTTCCATGAGCCTTTCTAGCTCCCAGTGTCCCCAGCAGCCATGCTCATCTCTGATGCGGCTCCTCCCCAACTCCAATACTGACTTGTGCACCCTGATGTTACAGCTTCCTGCAAGATGCCCAGGGGTAGGGGCAGCCCTCTTGCACGTGGAGCAGGTTTCTCTCCACAGTGTAAGAACTCAGATTTTGTAGCAACACTATCACTCACAAGTTCCAGGGCTGAGAGACAAAAAAACCCACCTGCATATGATATCTCTGGATTTCAATGACTACACTCTTTTAATCAGATGTTATGGGGGAACTCTCCTAGAAATATGAATTTTGTGGCTTGTGCGTATGTGTGTGGGATGTTCTGTAAAACACAGCCTGTATGAAACCAACCCTTGGTTTCATTGACTGAAAAGTTAGCACAGATGGACAAAAGAGATAGATTTAAGGAAGCAAAGTGTTTTCGCCCCCTTCTTCATGAATACATTCTTTAGTACAAGGACACTGAAGTTTCTTACGACACATGACGAGGACTGCACTTGACCAGGACTCTGATGGAAATGCCCAGAGGAGAAAGAAGTGTGTAAATGTAGAATAAGTAACATGAAATCTGCTGTAAGCATGATCTGAGTGATTCTCAGACAGGGGATGAGGTGGCAGAACACATTGGCTGGGTGATGACAGCAAACATTTACTTCTGACATGGAACAGTACATGCAGAACCCAACCAAGAGGGAAAGCAAAGCAGAACATGTGAGCCTATGAGAAGCTATTAGAGACACCTTACCGCCTGGGCATCAAAGGCCTGGGAAAGAGGCAAAGCAGAGGAAGTCTTTGAAGGGGGGAAGGGACATGATGAAACCATGGGGGAAAGGTGAGATGGTGGCTAGACACTTTCATAAGCTGACTATTGAAGAAGTCTATCTGATGATCCCCGAAGTCTTGCAGGGTCAAGGGATGCCACTGCGAGTCGCAGCAGAAGGACAGATCTGATCCTTTCACCATTAAGCTCTTGATGTGTGTGAGAGGAGAGGCCACCTGAAGGGATAATGGATTAACCCATCCCAGCCCTGATGAAGATCTCAGCCAAGTCCTTTCAGAAGTTATCACAGGAAAACCCGTAGTGAATAGAAACATCCAGCTCACCACCTTTTGAGACCGGATTTTTTAAAAAAATTATTATGTACACAGCTCAAATCCTCAGCTGCTGTGAACGTGAGAGCCATGAGCCACAATCAAATCACAAGAGCCGGATACATGGTCTATAAGTTAGCTAAATAAGTCCATGGCAATGAGACACCAGTTCCGGAAATTCATAGATAGATTTAGCTGTAAGCCAGAGATAAAGCCCTTCGTTTCAAAAGGATGACATCTTGATCACAGTTTGGGGTTGCTTGGGGTTGTGTTTGATTTCCAGAGGTGGTACAACAAATATGTTAATTTATTTGGTACTTCAGGCTGATGAAATATCCATAATAGCTGTACCCCTATCCCCCGCAGCTCTGCCTGTGTCCGCATAGAAACAGATCCGGGATGCTGAACGCAGATGAGTGTGTGCAGGAAGAGGGCTCTTCCACACAGGAAAGGTATTTTTATAAACAGGAAGTGTATTCTCCTACCAGATTTACTTCTGTGTCCAGTCCTGGTTTAGGTGGAACTGTCTGATCAAGGAGAAGAAAACAAGAAGCTCATTCACAGGATGGCAGAACAAGTTTGCACATGATAGGAAAAACACGCATCAGCCTGTTTCTACTCTGAGTACCGACTTCAGAGGGGGAGTTGTTCTACCAAGTTCAGTGAATTGACTTGATCTGCATTTGGTAATAAAAAACCAGAAGGATGCCACAGGTTTTAAAAGAAAAGGTAGTAATAGTGGGGCCAACATCACACTTCATTGGCTTCCACGAGACTGTCCCTGGTGAGTGGTGCTACATATCTGCATGAGTTTGTAAGACTGAGGCCAGAAGAGGAAACAACTGATGCATGACTGTGTCCATCCGTGGCCAAGATGCTCTCTCCTCCTCTTCCTCTCTGTCATCCCTTTGAAAAAGCTGGACTTATTCAGCTGATGGGCTGTAGCTTAACCTGATTTTTTTTAAAAAAATATATATATATTGGAAAGTGCACATTTTGGGTGTACCATGCAATGGAATTGAGTATCCAAATCAGAGGTAACACAGCCTCTGATTCAGTTGTACATTGCTTCAGCCAGTTATATATGAATGTCTCTAAAGTGACACATGCTGGCGGCAGCAGCCACAGTTGCAGGCTGTGCCCATTCACGCAGTTCCCTCTGTTAATCTTGGGGTGGGTGCTCCCACAGCAGCCCTTACTGCTGATCAGCAGCCCTCATTCCTGTGCAAAGCATCAGTTCTCATGATGGACCTGCTGTGCTCCACGTGTACATGGCAAAGCCCAGCCAGCTCAAGACTCTATAAGAGCAGGACCAAGAAGGAGACACAGGGAGAGGGTAAGGTATGTGGTAGGAAATGTGGGGAGCTGAGATTATGAGCATAATGTGTGAAAAGACGGGACGGGAATTGGGAAGGTAGGGATACTCCTTTGGAGACCTAGAGATGAGTACAAGGAGGGTTGGAGAGGACCAGGGGGTTGGACCATCTGTGAGAGCATAGCAGAGAAGCATGCAAGGTGGACCAGAGTCCCAAGGCATACACTTGCTGTTCTCCTGGGCTGACTTTATCACTGGTTCAAAGCTTTGAGATTAATGAGAAGGGAAGAGTGTTGTAATCACATCTTCCTCAGAGTATCTGTATCCTGGTACACAACAGGGGCTGCTGCAGATGCCACCCAGGTAGTGACATTACCTGTCATGGCTCCCTGACCTTTATGATACTGCATGCAAGTTGAGGAACTTGAGCCAAAACATCACTGTGTATTGCAAACAAGGCTTACAAGGAGTCCTGCAGCAATTCCAAGATGTGCCTGCAGACATCCAGCCTCACACTGCACAGAGCAGATATAAAAGTGCGAAGCTGCAAATCCAGGTGCAATTTATTCAGATGAAAAACTCAGAAGATGCTACTGCTGTAAATAGGTGGTCACTGGACATGAATAAGAGTTGTAAAATGTGTCCACCCAGCTGGTACTGCTTTCAACTACCTTTCGTGGGCGCTGCCAGCAGTGGGACTAGGAGAGGCAGGAGCTCAATCCAAGTGTCTTCCTCTAGCACAGAGGAAGATCAGCCTGGACCCTGATTTGAAATCAGTCAAGCCTTTTTCTGTAAACTAACCAAATCAGATGAACAGGTCTAAATCCTGCTCTTCCCTTTGGCTTTGAAGATGACCAGAGGTAAATTTGAGTTATACTTGGTCACTTTATTTGCCTTTTTCCAGCCTAACAAACCTGATCTATATAATGATGTAGGAATGCACACTAATGCAACATAATGTTTGTAGGTATATATATCGCCGGACACGAACAGGAATTGTACATGCATGGCTGTACTGCCTGGTAACATCAGAAGTGCACTGTAAATATTTTTTCTAAATAGAAATCCAAGAAAGGTTGGTTATTTCGCTGCTAGAGCATGCTTTTCCAGTGAAACAACAAGTAAAATCCAGATGGGACTGGAATGTGAGATGGCTCTAACCTGTGCCATGATGGTGATTTCTTCCTCGAGCTGCTTCTCAGGGCTTCTGGTGCCTTCTTCTCTGCCCAGCAACCTCCAGCCCTGAAAGAGGCACACGTCATCTCCAGGCCATGAACCGCATCAAGGATGCCTAAGCTACTCTTCCAAAGCAGTTGCAAGTTTCAGAATGTTTTGTTAGGCCAGTTTCCCTTTACTGTTTGTGTCTAGAGCAGTTTATGACTAGATTAGTGGGAAGAATTACACATTTCTGACATAGTTCTCCTTCTTTCTCGGAATTTGAAGCCTTTTCCAGAGATCTGATGGCATTAGAAAGCAAAGCATATCTACTGCATTCAGATTGAAGCAGAAAATTATTTTCTTGAGCTTAGGCCTCCTGACTAAATCCTCTCTAGTTTGCCAGCACCTTCCGAGCCACACATTAGACAAAATTCCTTGTGTAGTTGTGCTGTATACTCAACCATCTCAAAATCAGTCAAGTCCACAGGGCTGTGCTGGATTACTCTTGTCAGAAGTGCAGGGACTTTAACTTGCTTCTGTCAGCAGAGCTGCAGAGGAGTCTGAGACCTTGGGATTGGTGGATTTTGAAAAACGCCAAAACACCTTAAAAAACAAAGCAGAAATGACGTACTGAGATTTCATTCACATATTTACATACTTATCTCTACCAGAGATTAAACAAAACCCACACAAATTCATTCTGGCATAAATACTTCCCTTATTAGTACCTGCACTGTCCAATGACTATCTGCAGAAGTGGACTATGCAACAGATGCTGATCTGAGGTGCAGCAGAGCGCAGCAAGAGTTGTTCTGATTTTATACTGATGTGACAAAACTGAGCATGGCTCTATGGGACTCCAGTTAGATGTTATAACTGGAGATATGCACGTATTGCCCGAGAAAGCTCTTTGGAGGAGCAGACCGTTCTAGGTGGATTTAGGGAGGGCATGTCAGTGCAGCGTTCTCACTGCCTGCCTCTGACTCCAAGGTTTTTTTGTTTCAGCAGATATATGTGACATGCATGACATAGTGGACAAGACATTTGGGTATCAAACTGGGTCCTTTTTACTACAGCAATGGTGTCCTTTTTGTCCCAAACATCAAACCTAAGGTCCTAACCTCAGAGAGGAATGATACCACACAGCACTGTAACACCAAAGAGGGGAAGGTGTTAAGAAATTAGGGGAGAAGCTGAGAGCACCATTTATTAAGGGTGCTTTGCAGTGCACCTCTTTCCTCTTCAGTGTGCAGTTTGTCACCCCAGAACTGTAGATGTTGAGTGGCTGGGCTGGCACCCAGGAGCGCAAAAGCTTGAGGAGCAGAAGCCTGATGCTACAGTCTGCCTCTGGCCAAATTGACATTTCCCCAAACTAGATGTCGCAGAAAGAAAACAACTCACTCCAGCACCTGGACTTTCCACTTTGCACGTCTCATGTCATAACAGCAATCAGAGTCTCTCAGCCCTGTGCCTGGAGCAGAAACCAGAGGCACCAGCCACATCTCCCCCTTGTTTCACTTTCTCATTGCCAGCCACGCCCAATCCTTCCCTCCTGTGCCAGGGCCAATCTGCATGGAGCTTGAAATATCTGCAATGCACAAGCAGATCTGGTAACAGATAACTGGAGGTGCCTATGCCCAGGATACACCTCAAGTACCAGCTGTTTCAGTAAAGAGACAGATTAGGTTTAAAGGTACACTGTCCTCCCCTTGTATGCAGCATGCATAATGCATAGCTCAGCTTGCGTCAGCCGTTACCAGGAGGTGATACAGGGCATTTACAGCTCTGCTTCTGCTGTGAAATGCTCATCTACAGGGGTGTTTCCTATGTGTAAGGCTTTTATCTCTTCAGTCCTCAAAACATAGTGGAACATGGGTCTAGACGCTGAACTCTTATCTGTAAAAGTTGATGTTCACTGGTAATTAAACCTCCTCTTCTTCAGCTGGCATTTGTCATTAAATAAACAGTGTGCTTCCTCTTGCTCTCAATTAGATTAGTGCAAATCAAGAGCAATTCCGGCTCAGGGTCAGCATAAAACAGAAACTAAAGGCCTGGAATACTTTTTATTTGTAAGGAGAAGTTCATGGAAGAGCAAGGTGCCAGATCAGCAGCCCAGGGGACTGCAGGGTTTATTAAAAATGGCCCAATTCCTAGCAAAGTCCCCGTGCCTAGTGTTTCCTATTGAATGGCCCTGCATCTCCCAAAGGCTTCCTGCCAATAGGAAATGCTAATCTCCTGCATGTAGGTAGCATTTCAGGCAAGAGTGGTGCTGCAAAAGTTTTCAGAACAGGTGCACAGGGAGCTTGGCACTGAGGAAAGCCATAGCCTCAATTCGGGGAGAGGTTGGTCCACCTAAGCCCACCAGGTACCTGGGCTCTCCACCACCATATGTGGCCATACCATGGCCACAGCCACCCCTCTTGCAGAAACTGGACCAAAATCACTGTCTCTTCCATGGATCTCCCCAAAAAGGGACATAAAAAGACAAAATAACAACAACAAAGGATGTTGCTGATTCTCTGCGCTTATTATTAGCGGAGGAAGGGCTGGGATTAATCACTCCCGCAGAAGCAGCTGTAAAGGATGGAAGTAGTTGATCAAAGTGGACTTTGTTATTCCTGATGTATCATTCTGCTGAGCAATGAGAACTAGTGTGGGGCACTAGAGCTTCAAAAGGACTTTAATGACTCCAAGGCTTGAACCAAGGACACTGCTGGAACTAATCGAGAAGGAAATCCAGGGCAAGGTGGAAATGATGGAAATGAGTGCTTTGGTCTGAGGAATTTTTCCACATCTTTCATTTCCTAATTCCATACCTTTGAGGTAATAAAATTTACAGTGGCGGAAAAAAAAATAGTGGGACAATGGGAAATGTTCCTCTGTGGGACGGGGCTACGTGTGACTTGGCTACACCTGCTTGCTGCACTGTTGCATGAAGGGAACAGAGGGCACAAGGATCCACACCATTTCACGTTCCTGAGGTGTGACAAAACTGCAGTCCCTGTGCTTTCTCCTGTCCCAGAATAACCCCTCCTATTTCTGGGCAGTCACAGAGCACCTCTGAGTCTGGGACAGGCTCCCTTTCCTCTTCCCTGGCCAAAGAGATGCAAAACAAGCACCTTCTGCATTTTTGGAGTGTGTAGCCTTGGCATAGCCCCTCTGGTGGGGCCGACAAGCCAGTCTGTGCTGCTGCTGGGAACTGTAGTAGTAAACCACGAGTGAGTAGAGAGATCCTCTGAACATTGACTGAGAATGAGCCATGGGGCTCCACACTGAAGCTGCACTGACTTAGTGAGGCTCTGCTATTTGTAAGCATAGCCCCATCTCTGAAAGGTAGCTCTCACCCAACTCAGGCAAAGAAATAATAATGGTCTAAGGGGTAGCTTTGTTAATGACACATCCACCACATCCCTCTCTTCTGTCTTTCCTTCCTTCCTTTCCTCC
>WEIS01115448.1:0-13744 GCA_013389965.1 Todus mexicanus | reverse complement strand
GGGGGGGAAATCTGTAGAGGCGGTAGTTTTTGTAAAGCGCTGAAGTGCCCCACACATCACGCCCTGACAGGCCCTGATGTTAGCTCCCGGAATGGATCACAGGAGACTCATTAGAAAAAACAAATATTATCACACGCTGAAATGATTTATGGAGAAAAATGAAAAATTTTGTGTTGTTGCGTCCTCGCTCTCCTGCTCTCCTCTGCTTTCG
The DNA here is from genome assembly GCA_013389965.1 of Todus mexicanus. Taxonomy (NCBI): domain Eukaryota; kingdom Metazoa; phylum Chordata; class Aves; order Coraciiformes; family Todidae; genus Todus; species Todus mexicanus. The sequence continues at coordinate 13,533 of WEIS01115448.1, read as the reverse complement.
CTCAGGGAAGTTATTTATGGCAGCGGGCCCTTAACAAGAGCAAGGCAAAGCGCCGAGCCGCTCGCTCCTGCAAACTGCCTGCATTTGATTTTTATTAGCGAGTTAAAACTTCCTTCTTTTCACCTCCCCCCTTCCCCTCACGCGCCTTTATTATCCCGGACTAACCGAAATGCATTTTAATGCCTACTACTTGTGCTTTTAATAGCGATGCTATCGCCACCCCAGCAGCGAGCGCGGCGATGCTGACAGGGGGAGGAAGGCCTGACAGACAGACGGCCGGGCAGACAGGAAGGAGTTACGGCCCCGCGTGCGCTCCCGCCTCGTCTGCTCGGCGCCGATACCTTCCCAGTAATCCGAGAGGCGTTTTATTGTCACCGAGCAGCAAATGCACACCGAGTCCAGCCGCCGGTGTGCGTGCAGCTCCGGCAGCGTGCCGCCGGCCAGGCCAGGCGGGAGCGCGCTGTGCCCCGGGCGTGTGTGTACGTGTCCCTGTGGGGATGGCGGGACCTCGGCCGCCCACCCATGACAAAGGGGCAGTCGCTGGAGATGGGGAGCTTCACGAGTGTCCCTGGGCCAGGGGCTCTGTAACCTCATCAGTGCTTCGGCTTCCCAAGCAGGGCCCTCAGCCCCCAGCCTTTCATGGGGAGCTCCTCGCCGCAGCCTGGTGGGAGGTGAAGCAGGGGCTGGTGCCTTTCACCTCCAGGACACAGCCTGGCCTCTAGAGTGATTTTCCTGCCCCAACTAGGCCAAGTCACCGCCATGCGCAAGGAGATAACCCTGGTGGGGAGTAAAGCCGCGGTGCACCCCCAGCCTGGGTGCTGGCAAGGCTCAGCCAGCCCCACGCTGCCACCCTCCCCTGCTCAGTTGCTAAGTGTCCTCAGGGCCACTGTGGCTATGCCAGGCCTGGCCCCCCCACCCCGAAACTCTCTGTGTGGCTGGATGGCCCCATTCTCCCCCTGGCCGAGCATCCCCGAAGCGGCACGATGAGCTTTCCGGAGCAATGGTTATCGTCTGGCCTTTCCCTCCGCTCCCTCTTTGTGCAGGGCTTTCCACATGAGCCCGACCCGGGGGACCTCCCAGCCCCGGCTGGCGGCCTTTCATGGGGGCCAGAGCCCCGCACGGGTTAATGTCCGCTGACACCTGCAGCTCCTCGGCTGGTGCTGCTGGCTGCGGGGTGGGGGGGTCGTTGGTGGCGTTATTATGAAGAGCTCAGCAGGCTTGGGGCCTTCCATTGTCCGAGTGGCAAATAAATAAATAGAAGAAAGCAAGTCTTCCCTATGGCTCAGCAACGGGAGGTTAACAGCTGGACATGACATGACAAATTGGGTGGTTTTTTTTTTCCTGCGGGGGCTGATCCCAGCAGCTCATTGTGAGGGGGAGGGATGGGGGAGAGCAGCTGAAGGAAGAGAGAGGAAGAAATCAGCCTGGTGAGGGTCCCATCCGCTTATGGAGGGGCTTTTTCCCAGGCTGGCCGCCTCCCTCCCCACCAAACCACATCCCTAGAATGAGCCATGAGGCTCATGTTATGGGGGGATTATCCTTCAGGAGGGAATCCCTAGCATCGAAGTGCTTGCCTTAACTTTGTACACCTGATTCCTGCACTGACAGGTCCCTGCAGCCAGCCCCCATGTCATGTGTTCCCCCCCTCCCCGGCGCAGCTTCGCTCCGAAGTCAGGCAGCGCGGTGCCTTTTAACAGCCAATAAAACCCAGAATTCTCCAGCAGGAAAAGCAGGGAAATTAATCAAATCGTGGATCTGCTGCGAATTACGTGCTCACCTCCCATCTGCCCATTCAGCTGGCTCACCTTCCCCTCCCTGCCTGCAGCCCCTTCGGCTTGCTGCGGGAGGGAGCCTTTATGGCTACGCCTGGAGCCCTTGCCATTTGTCGTGGGCTTAATAGAAAATGTGTTAAACATACAGGAAATGGCCCAAATGTTACCAACGGGTCTACTTTTCTTGATTTGTTTCTCCTTTTCAGGGGTGGCAGGGGGTGGTTGGTTTAATTTGAAAGTTGTGGGATATAATGGTAGCCAGCTTTGTCCCCAAGATGGTCCTTCATGCAAGCCTCTGCTTGGACAGTGCTCCTAGCTGATCATGCTGCTGGTGGCAGAGATGTTGGTCACATTGAACATCAGCCATGCCACTTTTGTGAGCCGGGGTTTTCTTGAGGCTTCTCCACAGGCCTTTCTACCAAACTCTGTCTCCTTCCACTCCAAATGGCTGCCCCGTGGCACGTCCCATGCTGGGATCTGTGGGCTTCTCCCTGTGCTTTGCTGCCTGCTCCCTGTTCCACCACATGGTCACCTTGAGCCTGGCCTCCCTCCATGGCTTTTATTCCCACCCTTGTGCCTCCCAGAACCTGCCAGGGCCTTGGTGCACCTAGCAGGGACTGCTGCAGCTCTTTGGAAGACCTCCATGTGCAAGCACTGTGCTGTCCAGAATTGCTCTGCAGCCTTTTCTATATAGTCACTCTTTTTGGCACATTGACTTGTTAAAGGCTTTGGGAGGACTGGAGTCTGCTCTGTGCAGCCTGTGATAGCCTGATGAAGTTAGTGGACTGATCTCACTGAGATTCGGGTTGTACTTAGTTCCTGTCACACCATGGATGTGGCTGGGGAGAAGCTGCTTGGTCTCTCCCTTCTCAGCTGACGTGCCTGGGACCGAAGGAAGGTCCTCTAAAGCATCAAGCATGACCTGGGCTACTCAGCAGATGTAGCCAGGCTGTTTTATTGTGTATGGTGGATACCAGTGGAGCCATTGCCATGACTATGATGTGGACAGGCCCAAGGGAGCTGGAGCCATGGTGGGTGGTCAGCAGGGAGACTCTATAAACCCCATCAATCTCCTCCTCTGGCTCCCATACATCTGCTTGCGAAGGGAGGGGGAGGCAATAACCTGGCTATCCGCTCACCATTGGCGCTTTGGGAGGTGGAAGGGGGAGGAAGGGGGGAAACGCCAGCCCTGATCCCTTGGCAACTGCGGGCTGAAATATTAACTGGAAGAATGTGCCCAAGACTTGGCCCCCACGCTGGCCTGCTCTAGCACTGCCTCCTGGGGGGGCACAGGGAGGGGGCAGCCTGTTTGCACAGCCCAAGTGTCAACTAATTAATAGGAGTTTATAGGAACATTTCCAGGGCAGCTGGAAGCGATGGGGGAAGCGCCCTGTGTTTCCTGAATCCCAGCCGTGACCCAGTGCTCTTCTCTGTATCTCAGAGGGACAGTAGCTGCTTTGCTTTGCTCTGGAGTCTGTGCAGGCAAAGCAGCCTCAGCTGGTCACTGTGTTGCTCCTTGCTCCTGCCTGCGCTGCCACCACACAAAGAAGTGTCCGTGGCTTGTTCTGGAGCCTTCTTCATTGTATGGACACACTTCTTTTCCCTGGGCTTCGAAGTGCCTGTTGAATGACTCTGGTGGATGAGCTTGGAGATGTGTGCCCTACAGTGATTCCCCACATGCTCAGTTGAAGAGCAGTGAGTTTCACGCCCTGCTCTCTGTCCTCCAAGGTGTAGGTGTGGATGAGTCCCTTCCAGCCCATAATTTCTCATGTTTTCTCAAATAACAGGAGAGATGCTTCCTGGGAAGCAAATACATTCCCAACAGCATGTCTGCTGGGTGGTCCCCTGGAGCACATGCGCTGCTTCCTCTTGCATTGGCATCAGATTGTGTAGACATCAGTGAGAGGTCTTGCTTGCACATCTCCCCTGATGCATAGCGTGTTCCTCAAGGTCAGGTCCCCTCCTGGTTGTGGTCGAGGGATCTTGCAGAGGCAGCCAGGATGGAGCTGTCCTGGGGTAGGGAAGGGCACAAGCTGGGGGAGCACCCTGGGATGCAGGGCAGCCCCAGAGCAAGCCTGGAGACCTCTGCTCCGAGCATCTCTGAATTTAGGGCCTGCCTGGCTGTGATCTTTGAACAAACCAATAAATGAAGTGTAATAACCAAAACAGTGATTGTTTTCCTCGCGGTAGCTGTGGAAATCTCTCCCGGGAGAGCACAGAGCTGCCAGCCTCGGGTTTTAGATCACAATCCCACTAACCTTCCAGTCCCCTGGGCAATAGTTTACCGCTGCTGCCCTCAGAGCTAGGCTCTATTTATTATATATACTGGCCTCTGTGTGTGGCGGTGTGTTCGTAAAGCCTGATTGAGCTGTAAGGAAAAGTGCACTCGAGGGGAAGGAGGAGACAAATGCCTGCTTTGGCCTGCCCTAAATTTAGGCTTATAACCTCTGTGGGTGCTGCCAGAGGGTTCAAGGTGGTTATCCAGATGCAGCCCCAGCCACACAAAGCTGTTCCTTGATAACCATCTTCCTCAGGGGACCACAGTCATCTCACCCTTGTAACCACTCCTGAGGGGAGCAAAAGGCTGCAGGAGCACAGCAGAACCTGAGCATCTCCCTCTGACCTGGTGGCTTGCCCTTTTTATGGATCTGCAAAGTCCAGCTTGGAGAAATCGAGATTCCTACTCATGCAGGTGCAGCTTGGAGTAGCGAGCAGATGGGACCTCAGCACAGCTGAGGATGCTGAATCCAGAGCCTGCAAGGTGTAACCTGGGCCAAAATCATCTGCAGGTGTCCACTTTCAGATGATGGATGGACAGTCAGGTGACTGTGGGAAGGACAGTGCTCTAATTTCCTACCAGTCCCAGTCTTTGTCACTGGGCTTGAAAAAACTTCATCAGGGTGGCAGAGATTAGTAGGCACCCTTGTCCCTTGCTGTCCAACTTCGCTGTCATGAGCTGCAGACCTTTACAGTTACGAAGCTGCTTGGAGAGGATCTGCACCTCTCTGCAGGGAGGTTCTCTGGTTGTATGGACAAAACTCTTGGCCAAAGCAGGAAAGGGGGTTTCTGCTGGGGTGCTGTACTGGCCTGTGTGTGTGTCTGTGCAGAAGTGAACACAAACCTGCCCAGCGGTGCTCAGCTCTGTATCACAAGTCCTGTACTGCTCAACTCTGGGAGCAAATCTTCTGTAGCAGTGTCAGCAGCTATCTAGTGTGAATGGCTGTGGGTCATGGCACTGCTGCTGCTCTTCAGTGCAGTAAGTGGCCATGGGACACAGCAGAGCCTTGACTGGACATTCCTATTTCACTTTGCCCGGTTTAGCTGTTTTGATGCAAGTGTGAACGAAGGCTGTGATAGAACAGGACAATGGACAAGATAGATGGGGCCCTGTAACCTGCTGGGGGATGGCATGGCCCAGGAAGGCCTCAAAGGACAAGGAAAGCACCGTTCTCCACTCCCAGACTCCACTGTGAGTTGAACATTGGCTGTAAATATTCTCAGGCTCGGGAAGCATTTACTCCTCGATCAGGGCTTGGTGTTTCAGATCCACCTTCAAGACCTACGTCCTGAAAGTCCCCCTCTTGCCGTATGGCTGGCAGCAGGGATGCGCTGCAGCACGCAAAGTGTCTGGCAGTTGCTGGAGTTGTTTGCGTTGCCCTGCTCTGCTCGTCTTGCAGTGGTTTTTACTGCGATGCCTGTGCTAGTTGGGAGCCCAGTACAGATTGATGCGGGAGCTGACAGACTGGGGATGGCAAGGCTGCCCCAGCCACTCAAGAAGGGGCACGGTGGAACAGCACAGACATAGTCATTCTTCATTGGGGTAACGGAGAGCTATGAGATCTTTCATTTTCCAGGAATCTGCTCCCTCCCCCTACTTTTAGCTTTCCTATATAATATTCCATGCTGTAGCCTATAAATGCTGCTCTGAGCCCACAGCCTGATTGAATTTGGAAGCCTTTGTTTACAGATGTCTGGCTGTACAGGGGTATTTATTGAATTTTCCATGAAATGTTGCTCCTCTAATGCTGTAAAGCACAAGCTGCCCACATCAGAGGAGCTGCGCGTTAACGGATCAGGTTACGCAAAGATGCTTTGCTCCCCTCGCCCGCCTTCCCCTGCCAGGGCAGGCAGGTGGGTGCTGGAGTCCATGGGCAGCAGGGCTTGCCAGGTGACTCGCACCCTGGAGAGGAGGAGGACCGGCTGTCCTGCACCCCAGGACTGGAAGGTGCATTTGGCCTTGCAAGGCAACAGCTCCAGCCCCACACGGTGCAATCCACCCAGTGCTTAGGGCAGAGTCACTCATCAAAGGTCATAGCAGCAGCCAGGTCTGCTGGTGGGACTGGAGATGGATCTGACTTCGGCCTGTTATAATTACTGTGCTGGTTCTGAAGAGACCTTGATGGCAGGCTGATGTCCTCAGGGCTTTTTTGTGCCTTTCTTTGAGGCTTGCATTGTTGGGGTGCAGTCAAAATAGTGGATAATTTATTAAGATGCCAGTTTGATCACTCTGTAACCATGCTTATCTGTTCTGCTGATGTCCCGCAAGTAGAAGACTGTTACCAGAAACAAAAAAAAAGTATTTTCTTCCTAGGAGCATCCTCTGACCTCTGTGTGTCACTTTTAAGCTCTGTCTTGAGAGGGAAATGAGAGAGAGCCTGGTCTGTGAAGGACACATCCGGGACCTGCCGCTCTTGCAGTGGTAGCTGGAGGAATGCGTCTTCCTTCCTTGTGGGGGAAAGTACAAAACCATCTTGCAAAACTCTGGGTCAGGAGCCCCAGGATCTCTGATGTAAAATAAATGATTCTCGGGAGAGAGCATGTGTTCACCATGTTAGAAAAACAAGCCCCCTGCAAACAGCACATACCAAACTCTGCCCAGAGGAAGGGACTTCAAGGGTGGACGGAGGGAGCAGTTCGAGCATCAGAGCACAGCCTGCCCCCCTCTCCCAGCCTGGATCTTCAGACAGGTCCAAGGAGGAGGCAGGAGGGACGGGGGCTTGTTTTCTCAGATTCAATTGGTTTATTTATCCTTGGTCCGGGCTCCCATCTGGTCCAACTTCAAACAGGGGCTGCCGCGAAGTGTGGAAGCCACCAAGAGAGATTCTGCAAGCAATGGCTGTGCAAAGTATATAAATATTTCTGGACATAAAAATGTTTGTGTCTGAAGAGGGATCAATTTGGGCTGGGATGGAGGGTTACCCGTCCTGCATGAGATAAGTCCTGGAGGGTGCCTGGAGCAAGGAGAAATGTGTGCTGATCTACGTTTACATGTGCATGTGCAAGGGCAGAACCAGGCCTGCTGAGCGCTGCTACTGCTGAAAGCTGTAAGGCAAGGAGAGGACAATGGGAAAGTCTGTCCGTCTGCTCCTGATTTAATAGGCAGCGTGCAAAAATGTCCACTGATCTGGGGGTCCAGAATTAGCTTTGGGATTTGTAACTCCTTGGAAAATCCAGCATGGTCTGTCTTAACCTCCAAAACATAGCAGCTGCACGGGAAAACTTTGGTGCGGCTGCTGGACATGAACTTTTAGTTGGAGATACGGGGGAAATGCGGTTCTGTTAGTGGTGGTCCTCCGTACTGTTTGAGCAGCAGTGAGTGCCTGGGCCAGGATCCTTGTGCATCCTGGAGCGATGCAGCCGGTGACTTCAGAACTGGCTGATGGATTGTAAATCAGATCAGATCACACATTACAGTTTGGATGGCACCCCTTCAGGGAAGAAGGCAGTGGCTGGTGTGCCTGGCCTAAGCCAATATCTACCACGGTAATGCTGAAGAGGATATGAAGGCCATGCAGGGAAACTCATGACTGATGCTCTAAGAAAGAGAACTGCAAACACCACTGAGGACAAAGAAATAGTATCAGGGTAGAGAGGACAGTGCATGCTAGGCAGGGGACACTGAGGTGTAGCAATGGCATGTGACATTCCCAGATGTGCTTCTCAGTGCTCTGAGTGATTTACATTCCCAGGATTCAGAGGTTTTAACTTTGAGGTATCTCTTAGCATCGGCACACCCAGATGTGCTGTAAGCAGCAGCGTGCGTTTGTCCCTCCCTCAGAGAGCCAGGTATTTTTGGCAGTGTGTGGTAGGACCCAACTGCAAACCATGGACAGAAATGGCCTCGTGCCTGAGTGTCAGGATGGTTGAGTGCTGGCGGTTCCTCAGCTGTGGAACTGCCTGTTTTGTGTCTCAGCCTTGCTTCAGGAGGGTCATGGCAGCTGGAGCCTGGTGGCATGGAGTCAGCCAAGGGAAGAAAAGTAGTTCTACTCAGGTTTGGTTTTTGTCACAAACTGCATCAGAAAACAGCTGACAGCCAGGCAAAGCCAGAAGACCCCTTAGGAGCAGAGAGAGGATGCTGAGGTTCCTGCTTTGCCTCTTAGCAGGGACCAGGATCAGCCCGATGTGAGCTCCAGAACCTGCTGTCCTATGGCATATGGCTGCCTCTTCAGGAGCCACGGCTCTCCTGCCCTGCAAGCACTGCCAGCTTCCCACACTTGTGCTCCCCAAAACTGGGTGTTGACTTGGAGGGCAGGGGCAAAACTCTGGGGAAATTCCCTGGGAAGGGATGGAGAGTGTCTAAAAAACGTCCTGCCCACGCAAAGCCCAGCCTGAGCCCTGGCCTGGCCTCCAGCAGCCGCTCTCTGCAGTGGCCCTCAGTTAAACCTGATCCCTTGCTTTAAGGGCCTGCCTGGCACTTAGTGGAGACTGTAAATAGCGATTTATAAACGATCTTCACGCCGATTCCTCTGCTGCTGCTCAGACATCAAAGTCTATAATTCACGCCCTCCCGCGTCCTGAGCCTTGCAAAACCAGAGCCTTTGATGTGAGCCTCCCCCTCCGCTACCTGCGCGCGGGGGCGAGCCCGGCTGGGCTGCGGGCATGTGCACTGCTTGCAGCAAGGCGCCAGGCCTGCTCTGAGAGGCTTTTTATAAGGTGTCTGCTGTCATTCAGCCTGTTCCTGAGCCTGTTATCCCCTTTGGCGGGGCCGTGTGGGAAGGCTGCGAAACAATGGGAATGGACCGGGGGGGTGATTGCTGGGGGCAGCGTCCAGAAAGCACCTGGCCTCTCCTTCCCCCCCTTCCTCCCAGCACCTGCAAATTAATGGAAACTTCTCCCTCCAATAGTGCTGCCTGTGCTGTTTAACGAGTCATACTGTGTGCTCTGAGGGCTGGAAACCAGCCTCTCTTCTCGAGGTGGGGATGGCTCCCCTTGAGGTGGAGATGGCTCCCAGGATCCTTGCACCAGCCCAACTGCTCTTACAGCAGGGGTAAATGTTGGTGCAAGAGCTGTGTGATGTAAACAGGCCATGATTATATCTAAAAGTGAAGCTAAGAAGGAGTTTCCTGGCTCTGCAAGCAGGGACTCTCTGAAACAGCCTCCCAGGAAGGAATAAGGAGAATGAAAACGTCTGGCTAGTTTTAAGATGAAACTGGATCCGTTGTAGGAGGTGATGCTGGCGGCAGCCCCTCTGGGCTCCTCTGCATCACTAAGCTCACCTGGTTTGCAGCAATCCTCGACATGGATTTGGCAGCCCCATTGGCCTCTCTAGATGTTGTGGGACAGAGTTCAGCTTCATCCTTTTTATGAACTGGCCTGGGATGCTCTCCCCATTTTCCCTGACCTCTGCCTCACCTGTCCTGGCCAGCATTGTCCCATGCGGGTGCAAGAGCCCTACTCCAGTGCTGCAGCCCACCTTGCAGCTCCACCACTGTCTTCTGAAACCTTGAGTTGGATGTCCCACCTCTTTTCTGTAAGATGGTCAATTTTCTCTTCCTTGTACATGTGAAACTGCAAAATGAAGCCTCAACGCTGTGATTAAGCTGAGGTCTGGGTGAGCTTTGTGGGACAGGTGCCCCTGGGCACAGCTTACCAGCTTGGAAATCTCTTCCTCTTTCTTCTGCCTCTTTCTGCCTCTGTTTTTCAGTCCCTGGGGCTATGGAGAGTACTTTCAAGATGTGAAACCAGTGCAGGCTCTGGGGAAAGCACACACCCCTGGTCACATCCCTCTTAAACCAAACTATCATGCAAGCACAACGTGCTTGACTGTGGTACCAAAGTGCTGTGAGAAGGGAGAAAGAGAAGGATTAGGTGCGTATCCCTGTTCACGTTCATCTCTGCCAGGTTAGCCCCTTGTTCCCCACATAAGGGCCAGGATATAAGTCGCATGTAAAGCACAAATGGAATTATTTCCATTAAAAAGAGCTGCCTTGTGTTGTGCAAAATACTATATCTTACAAGCCAGACACTGCAAAGATGATAGAGGCATTTGGGGCGTTGGGGAGGTTTCAGTGTATTTTGCAGCTGGGATGGTTGTGCATTTATTTATTTTCCTTTATTTTATGTTAAGTGAATGTCTGTAGAAATGTATTGAGAAAGTCTTGCATATGTTACAGGCTGGCAAGTGGTGAAGAAAGGGCATGAATCATGTCACTCGGCTCTGTATTTAATCATATCAAACTGGTTTGGTTCTCCAACAAGTCAACATATATTATCTGTGTAAAAAAGGCATTTTACAGGACTGGGAGTCTAAATATCATTTATAAATATTTAATTCTACAAGTGATCTTTACAAAAGAAGGATAGCTCTTCATTATCATACCTGTGTCTATTGAAATATCACCATTATTTATCATCCACTGTTGGTGCAGTGTCCCGCCTGGGACTGGAAGAGTTATTTTGTACTGGAGGCCACCAAAGAGCTGGCCCCATCCTTCTTCTCACGAGAGGCACTGTATGAAATGGGACACAGGACACACAGACCTGACATAGGTCCTCTCTGCCCTAACCCGCAGCTGAACCAGCCCAGCAGCTGGAAGATCATACCATGGAGGTGCTCAGAGACCCAGCGCCTAAGCTCTTGGGAGCCTTGTGCCACCAGGCTCCTTCTTAGCCTATGCAGCCAGAGCTGCTGAAGTCCCCTCTGTCTGTCAGAAAGCTTTTTGGAGCACTCATCACCCATCTTGCTGTGAAAGTGTCCTGCTCTGCCACAATACGTCTCCTCAGACAGTTGTCAAAGTGAACCCTAAAAACCAGTGGCTTCCCCTCTCATCCTGTCCCCATCCCCATCCCTGTGGCTTTCTGCCTGTTTAATCTCTCTGACATTCAGCCCAGCTTTGCCCTGCTCTGTTTTGACTCCTGACAAGCCTTTCAATTTGCTCTCCTCTCTGAAGAGCTGAGAAGCCATTGATAGCTCTCCCCCGGAATTATTGAACCTCCGCGTCAGGTTTCAGGCCCCAGGGAGCAGCCCCACACGCGTGTGGCTCTGAGGCGGCCGCTGTTGTGCAGGGCTCAGGTTCAGGCTGCTGCTGGCACACGCCTGGCCCTGGGGTCCCCAGGCAGCTGTGTCTCCCTGCGTGCACAGCTTCTTGCTCTGCTGTGGGAGAGACCCCCATCTTTTAGGGCCAGGGCTCTAAAAGATTTCACATCTGGGGTGTGCATCCCACACCGTCATCCTCCCTGTATTTGACAGAGATGGGAGGATACAGAATTGTTCTTGGCCAGCTTCCCATTCGTAATCAGCCCACCAGCCTTGAGCCCTGTGTATCTCTGTGGCCCCTCCCATCAAACAGTGGTGTGCCATCGAGGTAGTGGAGGTGTGCAGAGCACCAGCATCTTCCTTTGGAGCAGAGGGTCAGGAAGGGACAAAGGACTGGTTTGGTTAGAGTATGGGAACCTCTGACTTTGCTCTTCCTGGAGAAACAAACCTCCCTGGAGAGGACACAATGACAGGGAGTATCTCATTTAAACCCTGCTGGCATCTTGCCCTAACTACCTAGGACTTTCTTCTTGTCACTGCTTGCATGGGCTGATCAGAAAACAGATACCCATTCACACAACAGATACCCTTAGTGGTTTTATACACTGTTGTGAATTGTTTTCCAAAGACCATGGGAATGTCTGTTGACCAACTGCAGAAAACCAATAGCATTTTTCACCATATTTTCAAGAGGAACATTTTTCATCCCCTTTTCACACTGCCACCATTACAGCTGCTGCACCGTGAAAGGGAAGAGGGAGCAGGTATCCTTCACACACCAGCCTGTGTCACCACGTGTGTCCCCTGGCACTCCTGGGCCATGCAGTTTACCCAGGAGAGTACCAATATTTTCTCCATCCCTCCTTTACCCACTTAGGGCACTTAGGCTCCATGGTCCTCCCAGAGGCTGGCAGGATGCAAGGGCTTGGCAGGAGCTGGCCTGAGAGCCAGAGTGCAAATGCATTTCAGTAGCGGGGAAAGAGAAAGGGCAAGTGTGGATTTTATTAAGTGATAACACATCTTCAAATCAGATTATGGGAAATTTTCGGGGGCACCATGGCATTGATTGGCTGGGCCCGAGTTGGTGAGGCTATGTGGGAGCACGTCAGAGCATGTGCAATCGGATCCCTTCCATTAGCCTGATCAATAGCCTCTGTGTGGGGGGAGTGGGTGGGAGTGTTGGCAAAACTGCATAAATATATATGCGAAAGCCAAGAAATCACATTACAGCCAAAGAACCTGAGCACAACATGGGTAACCCTTTCACCCTAGCACCCAGGGCAGGGGGAGCATTAACCCTTTCAGGGCAGTTCTCTGACCCCTGCATTGGATTGGGGGATGACTGGGTTGTGGCTTGTGTAGCTGTAGGAAGTGAGGCACCGCTTTACTGTGGAGGCCAGGTGTGTTTCTTTGGCTGCAAGGGATCTCATGGCACATGCTCTCATGTGCCTGAGATGTGGTTGGGTGCTGGGAGCGTGAACAGCATGTGCACAGCATCCCCTTCAGCAGTGTCCCTGCTGCTCTTCATAGTGAGATGCTTGTGGCACACTGTGCAAGTGGGTTAGTGTCAGATCTTGCACCCGTGTGGTGCACAAGCAGAAGGAACTGGCAAAGGGCTGGAGAGTCACTGCAGAGCTGAGCCAAGCCCAGCCTGCAGGCCAGGTCTTCCTCCGTTACTTCTCCACCGGTAATTTGCTGTGTAGCCTCAGGAGACTATGAGCTCTGGGCCTTTCTTCTGCATCATCACATGCAGCATCTCCAGGTGATTGCAGGCAGGCAGAGCTGGGTGCACCTGGTTCAAGGCAGCCTGATGGCAGTGTGGGAGATGTGGGAAGGGAGAACAGAGACCTCACATGGGACAGAGAGCAAAACTGGGGAGTGATGTCTGAAAGGGAGAAAGAGCTAACATCAAAGAGAGAGATAACACGTTTATAAAATCTTTCTCTGCTTACAATCCTAGAATTTGTAAGAGCACAGAATAGACCTTGTTGTCCTCTGACCCCATCCCCTTTACATCTCTCATTTAGGATTTCTGGACAAAAAAGTTAGAGAAACTCAAACATGGCTGCAGGGGCCTTCCCGCTCTCACCTGCAGTGTGGTCCAGAGCCCCAGGATTTCATGTCCCTCTCCACCAAGCCTCGCTTATCACATTTCCAGGCCCTCCCCAGCCATACTTGCCTTTCCAGTCCTGTTTTGACACTTCTAATTAGCAGACATTTAACACCTTGTTTTGCTTGGACTCTGCCTTCAGCCAGACAACACATCGATGGCCTTTGACTTCTCCCCTGACCCCGGCTAACCTGGCAGCGCAGCGCTCTTGGCATCACTCTGAACACATCCTGTCCAATTTCCTCCCGCTGCTCTCTGCCCCCCGGTCCCCACGGCCCTCCCCAGCTACACTGGGGAGAAGATACTGTGAGATGCAGTGCACAGCCTTTCCCTTCATAAGCACTTTCCTGAACATGATTTAAAGCACTGAAGCAAGAAGAGGGGGAAAAAAAAAA
>WEIS01115446.1:0-10591 GCA_013389965.1 Todus mexicanus | reverse complement strand
TAAGTGACTTACCCAAGGCCACAAAAGGAGCAAGCATGGATAAAAGGCAGAAGTACCCAGGAGGACTTCTGTCATGAGAAGTCAGCAAATTCCCATCCTCTTCCAAGAACACCAGTACGATGCCTCTGCTTAAAAGAGCCCATCTATATCCAGAAACAAAGTAAAGAGAAAGAGGCGTCTGCCACCGACCTTTACAGTTGCTGTTTACTTTGATCTGCATCTTCCAGAACAGCTCCCAAAATTGCCACAAGAGCAAGCTGAAAATGTACAGGTGTTAGTGTCAAAACACGGGACCAGAAAACTTTGAAGAATCACTAAAAATACCACGTGTGTAACCTCAAGTGACCACAGATGGGAATTGCAGAGGGTGTTTGAATCCAGCAGTGTGACAAGAAAGCCTCTGTACTTGGAAAGCAAAGGAGTCAATAGTGCTGGGACCAGGCACGCTACACTCCTGGGTTGCTTCATTCCCTTTGTCATGTCCCTGGGCAAAGCCTGGGTGCTTCTCAAAGACTACAGTCCTCCTGAAAAGGAGAATGGATCAAACTTTGCCTTTTACAGTACAAAGAGACAATGGGAAGATCCACAAAGCCAGTGCCACAGACAGTCGCATCATTCCCACTTCTTGTTTGCCCCCTTTCAAAGTGAAGATTGCCCTCGCTGGGTTGAAGGAACAGTTTTAATCCCCCAAAAAGGTATTTAACAGACTGTCAGCCACTGCTTAGTGTTTCTCAGGGTTTATGAAACTCGAAGTTATGTCAGATCAGAGTCCACAGCAACTGTCTCATCCCAGCAGGAAAGAACCTCCAGGAAAATGATCTCATTCAAATAGTATGGTTTAAAAGGAGGAATGCAAAGCAGGAGAGAGATTTTGAAGACTTAGAGCCTTCACTGGCAAACCTCTGAGCCAGCCAGGACACTTCCTGAGTTTGTATGCTGAGGGCTCTGCCTTGCGTTCCTGGGAAGGCTCAAGTCACTGCAGCACTGGGATGGAGCCAGCACGGCTGGCCAGGATGCATCCCAGCCAGCACGCTCCAGGTGAGGAGACAGCAAGGGAACAACAGCCGACTTGGGCTGCGCACATTTCCGCTGTCCTGGCTAAAGCCACCCACAGATCTTGGCCACCAGAAACTGCACCTCTGATGGCCAGTGCAGAGGAGAGGGTAGGCCTCCTGATAACATGTAAAAGATCCTTTTCTGCAAGTATCCAGTGGTTGGTGGTGGAGCAGGATAACAAAGCAAGCCAAGATGAAAAAGCACGCAGAAAAGCAACTCAACCATCTTCAGGAAATTGAAGACTACTCATTTCTAGAGCAGAAGAAAGAGATTGTCAAAATTCTGACTTTTAAATAAAGCTCGCTTTATCATGTACACATTTTCGTCAAAGCAAAGGGAAGCTCAAGGTGCAGGGGCCTCCTCTGACGGACTGCCAGCACAGGACGGAGGGTGCCGGACTGACCCATGGCAAGCAACTGCAAATCTGACTGAACTGTGCTGTTTGCTCACATGCTGGGAGGATGGAGGGGTTCACCCCAAAAGCTTAGATTTCCTCTTAGCTAGGTTGATCTGTTGCAAGAAGAGGTTTGCAAACAGTCAAGCTGAGTGACAGCAGGTGACATGCGCACAGAGCTACGCTGCAGGGTTCAAGCTGCGGCCAGAAGATAAGCAATGCTGATGAATGAAGATGTTTCATGGCTCTAAATCCCTTTAGCAGTTTACTCCACGCAGACCCTGATGCGCCAGTGAATGAATACTGACGGTATTACACAACAGCATTAAAGGGAAGAGATTACATGGGGCTGTGCTATTTACAATGCGTTCCCTCCCAACGCTGCAGCTGACCTTTCTGCTCTCTGCCCAAAAAGCAGCAGATGACTGCGGGTCAGGATGGTTAACCTAGATTTCTGTAATACTGGCTGCATTTGCACTGATGGAGGAGCTGGGGGAAGGCAATGCCTCTTCTGCACCCAGTCCCATCACTTGAGGCCATGGAGCAGGAGACCTGCTTGGCACTCCCAAAACCATGGGAAAAGCTGGCAGGTTGGTAGGGTTTCCTCAGCTGTACCCTGACCTTGCCTCGCAAAGAAGAGTTCTTGCTCTGATGAATGTGCTGGGGAATCGGTGCCAGGCGTTCGCCTGGAATGGTCTGGGCACGCTAGCTATGGACACTGTGGTGATCTTCAGCACATGAGGCTGGTCTGAAGGGCTACTGTTAGATACCCTAAATAAGAGGAAAAAATACACATACGAGCACAAATGACCTTGGATTAAAAATCAGGCAACCTCTTCCTAGATCTTTTTAAGAGAGTCTGAAGTAATCTTGCTTCAGCAGATGGGCAGACAAACCAATCAAAGAATTTGGATCAGAGTTAACCAGGCTCTCCCAGCCCTGACGGCACATTCTCAGTGCATGTGAGAATTCTCACTGCATCTGTGTGAGTACAAGAAGGAAGCAGAGGCACTTTGAACACTCCTGACAGTGCTTTTCGGGAAACTCTGCTGAAAAGGGGCTTTCAAAAAACAAGTGGTGTAAAGCTGATCCTTCACCACCCACTGGCAAAACATGACAGTCTACATCCAAAATCAAGGCCTTGACCACAGAAGATGCTGAGACGGAGATTTGAGAGATATACTGCAAGCAGCAGTACTCCAAAACTTAATGAGTATATTAGAATATCATTTGTTAGGATACTGGGGAAGAAAGGCAAAAAGGTTAGATTCCTGTCTGCCATACTAAGGGCAGACATTAGTAAGACATGCTCAAAGTTCCTCATGTGGCCGTTTAACTGTTCCTGAAATCCCACCAAACTCTTAGTTCTGCGATGTGCAGCAACACTGGCTTGCACCTACAGACCTGCCCCGGAGCAGAAATCAGCCGCAGTCAAAGCACCCAGCACTGCACATCAGCACAGTCACCTCTTGCTTGGTGCTCTCTGCTTGGTGCCTTGCTTTCATTCTGCTTCTCTTGGGGACTGCCCCACATGCTGCCGTTGACTCCAAAGCTCAGCCCTCATCTGGATATGCTCCTTTGACTCTACCTCCAGGCTTCCTTTTAGCAGAGGCAATAGCTCCAGTTCGTGTACTGAGTTTGTAATGCACAAAGAGTTTGTAATGTCAGTTAAATTCATTTTTACTTATGACTTTAGCAGAGATCTCTGCCTGTCTGCCTACTATGGAAAACAAGTCTTCTAGCACAGTGCATGGCCAAACCTCCTTTCCATCAACCCTCCTCTTCCCAGATGTTCAGCATCAGTTTCAAGACTAACAAGTAAAATGCAGTAGTACAGCACTTCCAAGGAGGAAAAGTTGAATGAGTAGCTACTGCAGGGAGAGTCTAAGCTTTCTGATGTGGACTCCAAACTGAAGTAAGCTGTATTCAGAGAAAGCCATTGAAAAGAAAAGCCCCAAAGGTAACGCTTCAAAGAAGCAAAATCAACATCACCAATGTGCCTAGAGAAATGGAGATCTCTCTCAGGGGTGAATGCAGCTACAGCACCTGAGATGTAACCCACATTGTTCACAGACTATTGGCACTCCACCTAGCTCCTCTTTCTGAAGTCCTCTTCATCTCTGCTCTCTACAGCTGACAGTGCAATAAGCATTTGGGCTGCATAGTAAGTAGCCATGATGATGAAGCGCGAGTAGGGCACAGGAAAGCAGAACTTGTTAAGTGCAATGGTCAGATCTGACACCATGAACAGCATCGCGCCGATGCAGGCCGAGAGCTTGGTCCATGTCCAGAGGTCGTTGCACAGCTGCATGCCAGCAACCGCTCGCCAGCCCATGAAGCCAATCAAGGCGATGTAGACAGCTACCAGGTAGGTGAATGGGCCTGAGAGGTAGGAGTACAGGAAGGCATAACAGGAACTGGAAACAAGGCCCATCAACAAGCCGGCTTTGAGGTCCAAAGGTTTCATGCCGAAGGCTGAGGAGTACAGGATGTGTGTGATGGCGAACATCAGCAGACCTAGAAAGAGGCATTGACATAGCAAATGTGACCTTTTATCAGTGACTGGCAGTTGGTAGCAGAAGAAAACATGTGGCTATATTGGGTTTTAAATATACCATGACAAGCCCAGGCTTAGATGTACTTGCAGCATTACAACCCTTAACACTTTCAGTGGGAATCATATTGGCCACTTGGGACCATTTTAACATAAAAATCTGTGCCTAGATCAGCCTTAGTACCAAATTCCTACCCTAAAAACCAGCCCCAGCGCATCTACAACTGCAGCCAAGTTCAGCTCCAGTGTGACACAAGCCTTTCTGCCGAGAGGCAAGGTGAACTAAGCTGCTGCAGAAGGAACGAAGCCTGTTTTTCTCGTGGTTCTTCTTCCCCTGCTTTGGACAGAAGGGTGGGGGCAAAGCAGACCAAAGATTATCCCCTCCAACTATCCAAAGTCTTTTTCTCTTAGATCACGTGCAGAACAGGAAGGCTGGAATCAGAGCAGTGTAGGAACAAAATGTGAAAAAAGATACCAATCCCTCCGAACCCAGACTCAAAGCCTGACTGTATTTAGCCACAAACCCAAAGGCACTCGGGGTCTAAATCTGGCTTCTACTCCATCTCTGCCCATAGCCAGAAGAAACCTAAGCTGGAAAAAAGCAGCTGGCATCTTTCAGGGACTGCGCCAATGTGATCTGCCAACAGTTTTATGGCTATTTGCAAGATTTGGATGAGCCTGAGTTGGAATCAATCAGAGAAAATAAAATACCGGCTTCCCTTTGAAGTGCAACACCCCTGAGAAATGCCACATGTGGGTGTTGGAAGGTACTGCCTGTGTGTCACTCACTTGCCACTAATCCATTTGACAAACAATATCACAATGTATTGATACAGCTGCTGACTATTGGCTCTTGTGCCAACTGTAGATAATGGGCCCCAAACAGAGTCCAGCTCCTCTGGTTCCCAGCCCCATATGGTGTAGCTGCAGGCTGTCCCACTTTATCCTGGCAGGGTTATTAGGGTAGCTGGAAGTTTTCATGCAGCTCTAAAGATCTGGGAAGCTGAGTCCTCCAGCAGGACACTTGTTTACATTTAAAGCATGATGCTGTGGTTTAATGAGCAGTCACTAAAACCTGCTGCTGTCAGATACTTCTTCATCATATTACTCTTGTGTTGAGGCAGCTCAAAGAAGGGAAAGTGTCTCCTTGCTTTTGGGCAAGACCAAATTGGACATCTGATGAAACCTCAGCCATGGTGAGATGAGAGGGGAACCCACAGGAGGGAGGGGGCCAGTGAGGATCTGCTCTGCAAAGCAAGGCTAGAGAAAACGGACAGTGTGAAGGGGGAGGAAGAGATGTGCAAAGGAGAGCAATGAGGAGTTGATGTTTCACAGAGCTATGGGCACAGCACTAAGGAAACTGAGGAAGGATTTAGGACAAGAGCTGTTTATAGTGTTACAGTGCAGGAAAGGGTAAAGCCCTGGGGACAGTAAGGGGAAGAAGGTTACTTCACCCTAACAATGAGAAGTGGTTTCTCCTTCAGCAGCATTATATGGAGAACTGAAGAATGTGTTGTCTTTCATGCAGGCAGCTGGCAAGGAGGAGGAAGAGGAGACGAGCACAAGACGCGGCAGACAAGCAGAAGCCCAGACGGCAGGAGGAGTTCTATGATATGTGGTGAGGCTGGTCACAAACAAGGGAGTCAGCTCATTCAACACCCACAAATCAAACCAGGAACTAAGGAAACCTGTAGTGGCTGCACGGAGGGGTGTGGGGTGGGGGGGTGCATTTATCTTGTATTTATCAGCCCTTCTCCTCCCAACCCCATCAGGCAGATCAGCCCTTCTCCTCCCTGTCTGCTTCCTTCCTACAGCTTTCCTTCCCCCTCTCTAGCCCTGGAGCTTCACCCCAGGCTGGCAATAAGGGCTTTTTGTTAGTTCCTGTCTTCTTCTCCAAATGCGTAAGTTGTTTCTAAGAGCCTGCTGTCAAAGGAGGTGGATGCTAACGCTGTAAAGTGTCTTCCACATGCAGTAAGACGCTAGTCAGAAAATAGCATGTTATTAGTGGACTGAAACAGCAAAAATAAAAAAGTCAAGTGTGCCAGGAGTAGGTTCCCAGGCTCTCACTTCCCTATAAAGTAATGAACAAATGTCCTTTTAGAAACTCATTGTCTCAAACGCTATTCAAATCAGCCAAGTTCCCAACTCTTTTTTTTATTATTTTCCAGCCCAAAAGCTGTAGAAATTGAACAGAAAGTACATTTTTATCTAGTATTTCCTCTTATTGTCCTGGAGTTTCAAATTCCCACAAATGATGATGTCAAAAGGTTGAATATTGTCAGTTGTCAATCACAGCAGCCTGCTGAGTTTTAAATAGGAGAAAATATGTTTTGTGGGGGAGGTGAAGGATGAAGTGGGGCGTTGTGCTGTGTCTGCTAACAGCTGAAATGCAAATATAAACACTTTGCTACAGAAGATGTTAGCTCGGATTAGCACACGCTGAGGCAGGCGGGAGATGGCTAGGATGAAGGTTGAGACTTTAAAAATGTCCCAGGAGAGCTTTTCTTCACCTTAACAAAAGAAATGTGTCTAACCTTACAAAGCAACGCTTCTTAGTTGTGAGACTAGGGTTGAAAAATCAACTTACTTGCGGATTAAAACACATTAACCAGATACTGAATTGCTGTGACTGGCTGACCTTCCTAAACTGCAGAGGGAACCCAGAGGTATCCCGGCTACATGGGAATGCAGAAGGTCAGAGAAGTCCATGTACAAAAATGGTCATGGTGAGCATCAGGCCCTGAATGTTTTCCAAGCGACACAGCTCCAGGAGCAACTTCAGGAGGCGAAACAGAAGCACAAGCAGTCGGGCTGAGGTGACCTGCACTGAGCCGGGTACCCCTGTCAGGAGGAGGCCCGTCAGTGGGAATGCCAACACTCAGCACAGAGGGGCTGGCAACCCAGGAGAAGGCTGGAGCTCCTCAGCAACATGCCCACGGTTCAGCCATATAGATCCAATCCTCAGGGCCTTATCTAAACTCTACCAAAATCAGTAAAAATTTTCACATGAACTTTTAATGAGATTGGGATAAGCCCTTAGGAAGCAGGATTAAAACCAGATTCAGAGCATTTGGCCTTTCATATCTGGCATTGCAGACACTTCCTTCTCATAAAGAGAGAGCTTGTAGGAGTCCCATAATAAAACTAAATACTGACCTCATGAGAGGGGGAGAAAATAAGCCTTTGACTTTCAGAGCTGACAACAGCACAAGTCAGAAAAGTTCCCTCATTTCATCACATTTTCCAGTGGGGCAGTCACAGCAGCCAGTTAATAGTGGGTGTTACATGAGATCCCTGTGCTGGTTAAATTAACCTCAGGAACCCCACCAGTCACTTTTGTGAAGGACTCAACTGCTACTGATTTCTTGTGACAGTCAAGGCCAGGGAGAGTGTTGCTGCAGGCAGGTTCAACATGGCTTTAAATGATTAATCTAAATCCTTATGTTCTAGTCTGCAAACTAGCAAAATAAAACAAGCTTGTTTTGCTCCGAGAGATGTGGATCTTTCTGTAGAGAAGACAGGCCGTTGTGGTAAGGTTTGTCCTTAATTCCCTGGCATTTACATGTCTTGCAAAACAGACATGTCTTGTACAACAGGCTGCATGATTCATACTGATGAACCTGCAAGTAGGACAAGATTTCTCACCTCCCCCAGGCTATGGGCTTATCTATCAAAACATAAGGATCCTCTCCACCTGTTCTGCACTGAGGACCTGTGGACATGTATCCTATTTCTGATGCTTGTAGCAAAGGGCTGACAGATCTCCCTGCAGAGAGATAGGAGGTAGATACTTCCCATAGCTTCATGGGAGCTGCCGAGTGCCACAAGCATTTCCTTCTCCTCCCCAGGGATTCCATCCATACCACCTTCCCAGCTCCATCCGACCAAGATGCTGTGAGCACGTGCAGGGAACAAAACCTGCCCCAATTACCTCTCTAACCTCCAAAGAAAGACTCATTCATGGTGTGACTCCTCTAACCATGGTGGATTTTAGTCAAGGGATGAGTGCTTCCCGCTGCCCGGGGCTTAAGCTGCACATGAATAAACAAAACACGTGGCTCAGCAACTCATTACTAAATAAAGAGGGTAACAGCTGGCCACTGTGGCATCCCTTTAGGACTGACATTGCACTCACCATGAATGAAGTAGCCCTGCTCCTGCCAGATGAGAAAGGCATCTCCCACTGCCGAGAATATGAGTCCTGCTAGGATGCGGCTGGCGCTCCGGTGTGATACTAAGAAGTTAATTCCATGAGCCAGAAGGAAAACCCACAGGCAGAAGATGGGCAGACATTTGATGAGGGCACTGAACCAGGACGGGCTGGAAGTTGGCAGCCAGAGGACAAAATAGACACAAGTGGCTTTAAAGAAGGGCACCAGTTTGGGGCCTTCGCTCTTCACCTAAAAGAAACAAACATTAAAAAAAAAAAGGTAAATGAATAGGATCATCAGAAGCATCAGTGGAATAAACTTCAAAACAGAACTGTCTCCGTGCTTTGGAAAGCTGCTCTTTCCTGTATACTGTCAGCTAGCAGCATTTCTATCCTGAGAAAGGCTTGTTGAACTTGACCATGATCCTCAGCCTAGACCTTTGTGACCTTCTCTGCTGAAAATCCTTCTTGGCTGGCAGGATGGGTTTGGGTGGTGGAGATAGATGAAGTTTTAGATACCTTTTCATTTCTTCTACATAAAACATTTAGGCCATCAGTCAAACATCTCTGGTGGTACTTGCCACCTATCTTGTGGTTAGACTAACCCCTTTTATATGCCTCCTTTCCTGTACCTGCAAAAATGCTGCGCTCCCCAGGAATGTCCCAGTAGCAAACAAGCCAATAAAAGTGCAAATCTTCCCCCGCATTTTGGCAAATCCTCTTGCTTTGCCAGTTGCAGATCACCCTGAAGATAACAACCTCTCTTCTATCCTATTCTTTATCCTGCCCTGTAGCCTCGTGCCTGAAGTTTGCTGTTAACATCACCACATGACTTCAAAAGCCATCACCTCAACATCCCAGGTGAGGCTGTCACTTCCTCCATTGACTAACATCAGCATTATCACAGGTTGCTTTGTTTTGGCATTACACTAATAATAAACTGACCATGTCGCAGGAAGTGTTTTGACTCAGGGTTCTGCTGCGTAAATCCAGACACAAAAATGCAGCATGAGCACGAGGCTACTCATAACAAAGCCACGGCAGAGGCAGAGCTACAGACTCCACAAGCTGGATCTGCTCTTAGCATACACTTAGCTGAGCCCACTCAGGATGGTGGTAAGCTACATACGGTGTTCACCTGCCTTCCTGTGTTACTTCTGCTTTTTAGTGCAGGTGGGGAAAACCCCACATGAGAAACAAAGCTATGAGTTTGTTTTCTCCTGGAGCACAGCTGAGGGCCAAAACAAGGAGCAAAAGAAGAGACTGTGATTGCCTCACATGCCTGCCTGTGCTATGTCCTGGGGTCTTCTAGGAGGCCCATTCCCCCCTGCAGCTAAGGCAGGAGGCAACTTCCAGAGTTCCCCTGTAAGCAGGGGTTCACTCTCAGTCTTCTCATTTCTTTGGTCAAGCAAGACTTAGTTGCTTAGTATCACAGCTTCCCACCGCTCATGGCCAAAGCATGCAAGGACCTCAAGCACTGGAGGAGGACATGGGGGAAAATTTAGAGGCATCAGAGCTGGATTCACACTGCAAAGTCCATCAAAATTTGAACATCCATGTGTGACACTTCGAGGTGCTTGTCATGCAAGGAGCCCGTGCTCCAAAAACCTACAAAAGAAACGTTGGTCTGTTCTTCCAAATCTCTTGGGCCTATTTCTGCTTTTTGCATCACGGGGCATTTCCATGACACAAAACCAACGTCAGTCTTCCTTTGATACAGAGTGCCCTGGTACAACACACAAATATCTCCATGCTTACAGTGCTCAGTTAATAAAGCCTAAAGTCATCAATGTTCAGGAGCTTTTACAGACAAAAGCAAAGGGAGTCAGGGGAAGCTGGAAAACAGAGGCAGCAGCAGTGGAGGGCGTCTTTACGTGCAGTATCTAAAAATGGAATGCATACTCCGAAGCAGCAATAAAGGGCATCCCAAGAAGACTGCTTTCAAAATTGTTCTCACATCTGATGGAAATTTCCCCAGCATATCAGCAGTTTCTTAGCAGTAAGGTATTTCATTATTCCTATATACATTATTCATAGGCTATTGCCAACACAATTTTTAAACACTCCATTAAACAACCAGGCTACACAATTCACTCACAAAAGGACATCAGCAAGCCGTTAACTTTCTTGTATTACATGGGGAGCCCGTCGTGAGTCCTCTACTTGGGTTGTCTAAATTAATCACCATTTCCCACTTCTTGTCTACATTCCTTGAGAGAATTCTGGCAGCAAATAACAAATGAACTTGAAATAGAAGTCATAAAAGCTCACATAGTCTCACAGCAACGGGACGTGCCTGGGAACTATCAAGTATCATAGGGGGACGATTGGAGCCAAGCTTCTCCCTCCTTCAGACCCAGCATCTTGCCTTTCCAAGTTACACATCAGGCTTAGACTATCCAAAGCCCGTGCCCAGCTCCAGCTCTGCCTCCTTCCT
>WEIS01115432.1:0-10189 GCA_013389965.1 Todus mexicanus | reverse complement strand
GCTGCTGCTGCTGTTGCTGTTGATTGGACAACGCGTTTTCAGGCTGTGAGTGAACGTTTTCAGCGCGTCCAGGCAAAAGATTCTCCGGTCTGGAGTGGACAGCCGTGTCCGATGAGGAAAACATCCCAGGATTTACACTAGTTTGGATCTGGCTAACTTGCTGAAAGATATCTGCATTTAGCTGATCTTGAACATCCTCGCTGCTGTCTGAACCAGAAAATAAAACAGAAGATAACTGCTGTTGAGCTTCCAATACCTGCTGCACCAAATCGACATTCCTGTTGCTGCCAGTGGCGGTGTTGGTTGGGAAGTTTCCCGCTTGCAGCTGCTGTATAGTGTTCTGTAACTGACTCACGCCGCTCGCCGATGAGAAAATACTTGATGAGATCTGCTGCTGCAATGCTTGTGCTGGCTCAGAGAGCGTAGACTGCTGTTGTTGCGACGCATCGGTTAACTGTGACAACGTGACGACTGTGCCATCTGACTGCAAGACCTCCCTGGGTTGCGAATCCCGTGTTTGGAACTGTGCAGCTTGCTGCAGTAACGCATCGCTGTTCTGCAGCTGCCCCGGGGTGGAGACTGCTGAAAAGCTCCCGGGCTGGGAAATGTCCTGCGTTTGGATCGTCGTGAGGGTCTCTGGATTATACACCTTGGGCTGGATTTGCTGCTGGTTTTCGCTTTCAGAAGGTAAATGGGAAGCAGAAGCTGATATGCCGGACATACTGTTTTCTAATGTTTGCTGAGTTGGTCCAACCACATTTGAAGCCTGAAAAGAGCAACACATTAAGCGACTCGTAAGCTTACTGGGGTCGTGCTTATAAAGTTCGAACAATCAGACAGCAGGATTTGATGGCTACATATCTCTCCATACATGAATAAGCAAGTAACCAAATGACCAGCAGTGGAAATGCTACTTCAGAGAGAAGTCCACGTACGATTTAATGAAAGCAGAGCTGGGAAGACATTAAAATAATGTTCTTGCAGTAATTTACCAGTCCCATGTCACAGGACAAAAATAAAAGAAAATTCATCATAGTATCACTAACCAATCCATCTGAATGCAAACAAGGAGAGTTACTGTCAAAGGAAACTGTTATTTATTCATGCTCTGTGAGCCTGTTTTGTCCAGACCAATCTCGGACGTTCTGCTTTCCCTGCGTGTTACTCTTCTCCGCTATTAGAACACAGCCTGATGGGGAGCTGTAACTGAGGCTATTAGAGCTACTGTCTTCAGCTCACAATCACACTTACCTTGAAGACAGGGGGAGACCTTTTTTCTGCACTTACTTCCATTGGAGCCACATCTTCACTCTTGATCATACTGCTTGGCATGAGCGGAGTTATCAAGGCACTAGGAAGAATGTTCACCTTCTCCAAATTACAGCCGGTGGCCTTTGCTGCTGCAGACACAAAGGAAGGCAAAAGGAAGGCGACAGAATGTTAACGCTGGCCATACAAAGAGCTGGCTTCTGGTGGTGGCCAGCTTCCCCTTTCGCTTTTCAGCCCTTTCCTTAAGAGCTCCCATCCTCATATAAGATGGTAACATGCACAGAGATCATTGCAAACATTTGAACACTTGAAATCATCCTGGAAAACCACTGAAAACTTCCAAGGTTATTTTTAAGACTAGCAGCAATGCCGTAGTTTTGGGTTTCTTCCATTTCGTGTCCCTTCAGACCAGGACAGCCATCCAGTCACCAACTGCTTAAACTACAAACTGAAAAGCGTAAGACGTCTTCCCTCAAATTACTAGATTTTAAACTGCACTGCGCCTTGACTGTGCAACTTCTCCATTTCATGGTGAAAAATGTCTGCCCTCAGACAGGCACGTGAACAGTGCTCCAGCATTCACATCGGGCTTTCACTCTGTCAAAGGATCGATCGAGCAAAACCTTGATAAATCCTCATGGCAGCTCCGTAGCAAGAGCAAGTTGTTATTTTGCCTTTCTGAAGCAGAAAGGCAGCTTCTTAAAATGAATGCGATCTCTTTAGGTTTAATTTTAACTTTTCCTCATCTGCATTAAAAATATTCACTAAGCTATCTGAGATCTTTGCTGGAAATTAAACTGTAAATTTCGCTGTAATTAAACTTCTTCATTTCAACTACTGAAATTGAGCTTACAGCAAACCAATGGGGAAGCCTGGAAAAACTGTACTTCCCTAAGTACTTTTAAGTAAATGAAAGAAGTAATCTTCAACATAAAGCAACAGATCTCCATGCTTTAAGCAAAACTAAATCTTACACTAACATTTCTGCATATTCCTACCAACAGGAAGCTGTGTCCTCAGTAACACTCCCTCAAAGACTCTCTCCTGAAATTATATTTTCTGTCTTCAGCAATAAATTCTCAGCCGTCGGTACGGCAACAGCTGTCGATACACCACCAGCCAAATCAACTCTTGTCCTCCTTTGGTTAATTCACAGGTTTGAGGTGGCTCCAGAAAGACAAGCACTGGGACTCTGCTCCCAGTGAAAGGAAATGGGAAGAAGGGAGCATCCCACTGCATCCCCACCTGGCCTTTAGCACTTCAGAGCAGTGAGGAAGGACAGGCTGGGACGTACGCAGAGAAAAAAGCACTTAAAGCAGACAGGACTGTCTGACCTTTGGTTCATGAGCAACCCAGAGCAGAACAGGTACAGGACTGAGGAGTTAAAGAGGAGCTGGCTAGCAAATAACACACACAGGAAAGAAAATTAAGATTTGTCGCATAAATTAAAAGGAGGACATAAAGCAACAGAAACAGCACATTGTGTTCTCAGGAGCAGCAGATGTTCTGAAGCAGTTGGTGTCTTCCCTTGGTTAAGCCTCCACACTAAATTAGATGGATGTCAGCCTTCCCCTTATACATTAGTTGTTATTATTTCCCTCATCTTTTTAATCTTGCTACCAGAACACTTACTGGTCCTTTTTCCAGCTTACTTCATTGCCCTAAATATTTCTGCATATTTCTCCCCCAAATATTCTCTGCAGGTTTAAACTCATCGTATCTTGTATTATCCTCCCTAACGAGTTGTAAAGTCAACTTGTAAATATAACCCCTGCCAAGACCAAGCTATTAACTTCAAACACAATCCTCATGGTTTTAACCTGAAGCTACGGATTCCTATCAAACTTGTGATCGCGCCGTTCATTCGCTTACCTCCCAACCCGCTCTCACCAGAGCAGGCTATGGAAATTTCCAGTAACCTTTGTACACCACCGTGGCTTTAACAATCGACTAAAGAAACGTTTCCTTCCTCCACTTTATTTCAATATCGGAAGGATCGATTCACTTCACGCTTAAAAACCAGGCAAAATTAAAACTTGCTCCCTTTGAGCAAAGCAACAAAACTGCAGGTGGCAAGAGTGGCCAGGAAGGCCCCAAGCTCCACTGGAGGGCAGAAGCTGGAATTGCCAGAAATTATCATTCTTAACTAGACCCAACGAAAGCAGCCTTACAAACCCCCTGGGCAGCTGCTGAATAATACCAAGGCGGCCCATTCGTGTTTCTCCGTACTCAGTTCTGCCTCATCACCACCTTTAAGGATGGTTGTGCTTAACTTAACACCACATCGTTTCTAAATCCTTTGTATTAACTGCTGTCTTACGCTGCTTTCTTTCCCCTCCTTCATTTGCAATCACATTAAATGAAGATGAGATTGCGGGGCCTGAGGCCTGAAAAAACTAAAAGAGATTCTTTAAATACTATTTTTTGCAGGTTTTGTTCTATACTAGCTCGTGTTAAATTATACTTAAAACATATAAATCAAAATACTAAGAATCAGAAAACAAAGCCCACTGCAAGAATACGGCCAGATTTTCGAAGCACAGACTTCACAGGACGTCTGATTCATTCCCCCAAATTTGGGTAGGAATTTCTAGTTAAATTATTAACAACAACGATAAGAATCAATTGAGTACCTTTTATAGCCTCTTCAAAAGAACAATGTTGGGCTGGGCTGGAGATTTCCTTCTTCACATTAACATTCAGAGTACCAGCTGTTGAGACAAAACACATTGAGAACTTCCTTATGTTAAAACAGCAAACAAGTGGGAAAAAAAACACAAAGCAAACCAAACCAGCTACTTATATCTTAAAGAAATTACGGTTCTTTGAAATCCACACAAACTCCTGCACTGGGTATTGTAATATAGATAAACAAACAAAAATCCACGAGCTGGCCAAACTTCAGCATTCCTCAGGATAAAGCTCGGTGCTATTTTTCGGCTGCATTCGGTGCGCTGTACGTAACGTACCGACTTTTTTCCTGCTCAGCTTCATTTTGCAACTTGTACTAGATGCAGGTGATTCTTTCTCTGAACAGCCGTCTCCATGCAGCTGAAATTGGAGCTATTTGCCATATAAATGAGAAAAGCCGGGCCTTCAGAGTTCATTATTTAACGGAGCAAACCTCGCCAGCGAGAGGAGTTTGGGAAGATCCACATTACTCAACGTTTCTGTTGTATGGACTAAATACTGTGAAATCAGAAACGAGACGCTCAGCAGGTAAAAGTGCCCACCCCTCCCTCCAGGTTGCTATTTTACGTACATGTATCTGGAGTGTACGTAAATGGTTGCACATCGTGTGATCTTCCAGCATTGGTCACCACGTAAATTCCCACAGAAACAGCTGAGGTTATTTGCTGGTCGTGATATGGCGGCACCTTCACGATAAGGTGATTCTGCAACATCAGAATAATAAAAAGATCCCATTACAAACCTTATTTCATTCCTACTGACCTTAATTGTGTTTACAACCATCAAAACAGAGACAGAGACTGACAAAACACCACAAAAACAAAGACAACAGGGGAAGTGTGATCAAGTTAGATGTTCACTGAACTGTAACTAACTTGTGCTGGAAGAGAGGTGTGAGCAATCTGCCTGTATGGTGCTCACTGGCAACTCATGGAAGGTGCAGGAAGGAAAGACGTCTGAAGTCCAGCACTTTAAACATAAGCTCATTGCCTAACGTCCCTCACTGAACTGCCATCAGCTCACCATCAAATCCTGCTGGACTCGGACACGTCACCGTTGTGCTGAGTCAGGTCTGTGCGTCCAGCATGAGCAGATGGAGGATGCAGTTTCACGTTACACTTAAGCGGATTTAACGCTGAGCAGACATCAAAAAATAGGCCTGCAATCATCCATCAACGGGACCAGCGCTGAGGGATCTGTCTATTCCCCAGCTACCTCTATCCCTCCGGAAGTGAGAATGCTGCCTTCGGAGCTGGGAGCGAGGTGGCATCTGTCAGATGTCATTTACATCTAATAATTTCTATAATTTCAGCCCAACGGTCCATAAAGACACTTAGTTGTGTCAAAAAGAATAAAGAAATATTGTGTAAAACATTTCTGAGTGGAACAGAAACGCAGCTGGGTATAAAGAGCGTGGCAGACGCACCATCTGTCCGCACTCAGCAGTCACCCAACGTGTCCTCAGGAAAGCTGCTGGGGAAACTCTGTCAGGCTTTTAATGACACTGGATGTAAAGGACCAAGCCTCGCTCACCTCGTTCCTATGCCACACGCCCACTGCACTGAGCTGTCAATTAGAAATGGAACATTTATACTCCTGCAAACCCAAACCAATGAAACTCTACTAGGCTCACTAAAGAACTTACTTGAAGAAAAGGAACATTCTAGAAACGCACAGGAAGAGAGAAAGGCTCAGTCAATTTTTGTTTGGAAACAGAGTTGACAACAATAACAGAAGTACCTGATGAAATAATTCCATGTCTATTTCAGCTTCTGCCTTCCAAGAATTCTCATCTAAATGGGAGTTAAAAAGCAGGATTTATTGCACATCCACATAAAGCCATTTATTTTAGTGCCTTTGGTTCTGCTTCTACAACTAAACTTTACCAACCAACGGAAACCCAAACACGCTCTCGTCAGTACCCCGAGCCATTACTGCTTTCGCACTAACCAGAAACGTTCTCTTGGAAAATCACTTTTGTTCCCTTTAGAAAGTTCTTGCCAATCAGAAAAACTTCCTCTTCACCCTTCACTGAACAACTGTGCAGACTTTTCTTTAGGATCTCTGGAACTCCTGCTGGTTGAGCTGCAAGCGAAAAAACACATCGTTTGGAATCAACAAAGTATCAACACCCTAACCAAAAAGCTTTTACTGAAGGATTATAAAGGAAAGAACAAAATAATTCCTGAGCTTCTTCCTTCACCCCATCACTCTGGGCAAAACTTCGCGGAAGATAACTGGTTTTATTATTTCCTCGCTAAATGTGATGACCTCATAAAAACCACTCTTGGTTTCTTTTTCATTTTCTCCTGCATTAATCCAAGCTTCAAAACAGAACTTCCAGTGTTTGAGCTAAAGCTCCAGAAATGCTCAGGAGAGAAGGAAGTTTGGTTCTGTCATTTCCTGGCACAGAAAGCGATAAACAAAGGCAGCAGCCCTTGGCTAGGGCTGAAGCGCACCTTCACTTCTGTCCTTCAGCTCACAAACAGGTTCTTACGAAGCTCATTTTGCTCTGCCGTGCAGAAGGGTAGAAGCACTAATTCCCATACTACCTGGCTTGTCTTCAGATTGACGGAGCTTTCTGACTCTGAGCAACCTGGTCTAGTGGGAGGTGTCCCTGTCCATGGCAGGGGGTTGGGACTAGATGATCTTTAAGGTCCCCTCCAACCCAAACCACTCGGTGACTCTACGACTTTCTAGACCGCTATACTTCAGCTAATACAAATCCTTGCAAGAGCCACATCTCTGTAGCTGGGGATTAGAGCAATTTATATCCTATAAACTAGCAGAGAGAACAGGGCTTACAGAGACACGTCCCTGGAAACCTCGGCCTCAGCCGGGGATCCAGGTGGTGGTTTATACAACACGCAGCACAAACTGTCTTTATGCAAACTATTTCTAGGCTTCTCCAAGCACGCATCAAATAAGCCCATGTGTGCCAAATGGAAATGAGCACCAGAGATGATTTGAATCCAGGCATACATTTTAAATATAATTATTTTGAGTCTGTCACATTTCACGTGTTATAAAATAATTCCAGTTTCTAATGAAGGCTTCTCAACCGCCACTTCTATTCCCCATAAACTCCCAGTAGCACAAGCCTGTGCTCCTGCTTTGCGCTTCCATGGCCCACGTTTAGCGTTTAATAAGAGCGCTCTCTGGGCTCAGCACACAGAACATACACACTGCAACACTCCGAATTATTTAATGACCTTTCCGAAAGGATTTTTCTACAACTGTTGCAGTGGGATCCCAGGCAACCATTATGCAACCACCAAATGTGCTCTAGGCACATGAACTTCTGAAAAGCGTAACTGGTTTTCGGTTTGCTAACAAGTTAACAAAGCCTTTCTAAAACGTAGATCTTCAATAAGAGTCTGCATCTACTGAATGTCTTTCCTGTGGTCTCAGGAATGTTCACGGCACCTCCGACGCAATATCCGTTATAAAACACAACAGAAAGAGGAGTCCAAGTGTGAACCTCGCTAGGAGAAGGTGCCATACACACCTGTAATAAGATGGAGCAAACAAACCAGATGTAATGTGCTCAAGGAGATGGTTTAAAGACACATAACTTAATAAACCCTAAAATGTTGTCATATTGATCAGGTGGGATGTATGTACCAGCACTATTTGGTTGCCTAAGATCTACTGCAAGTCACCGTAACTTCAAAGTAGGTTAAGACAGCAGAAGCACAGGATCCTGGAAAGCCTGGCAAAAGCCCCAAGAATTCCCCTCTCAACCTTCGGATCACGATCAGTTTTACCCACATCCTTCCTCAAAGACACGAGCTGAGTCTAACCAGAGTATTTTGTTTGGTTTAGACTTCCAGCAATGGAGATGCTATAAAATTTCTGGCCGATCTCTTGGCTGCTTACACAATTAGGAAGATTTTCTTATCAATTGACCAAAACCCAGCTTGCTGAAAGCTAAAGCCGTGTGCTCCTCCCTGTATTGCTTTTAGGACTTTATTTATGGAAGGAGAGCTTTTATTTCCTTCTTTCCTCCTTTCTTTTCTTCTAGTGTCCCTTAGCATGTCATTGCTCTCGTACTCTGCTGTTTACTCGCTGCCCGTATCTCAAAACATAGCTCGTGATGCTACGGGTATAAATGGGGATGCATTCAACAGAGAAATGAAGACTACACGGGACCCTCGTAAACCAGTACCAGACTGGCCTTACCACAAGCCAAGCAGAAAAAAAATGTACTTATGTATTTTCCAACAACATAAATGCACAAATCCGAGAACTCCACCGGTTTAAAAACCTGGAAAAAGAAGCATTTATCAAAAAAATGGTGAGAGGATGAAAAAAAGGAATATAAACACCTCGGGCTGACCTTCCCGAACCTCAAACTACTGCCTAAAGCACAGAACATGGCTGAAGAGAGGAGAAGGGTCCTCTCCACCACCAGCAGAGACATATCTTTGGTTATCAGCCTTTCCAAGGTTTCCACAGGGTTCCTGCTCTCCTCACATCTTGCAGAGGGAGTCTCTGCAAGAGCAGGACATGAGAAGGAGACGGGCTCCGTGCCACATCTGCCGAAGGGCCTGCAGCACGGAACAGCATGGTGGTGTCTGATGTGGAAGCTCACATGGTTCTAATTATCTCCTCTTCCAAATCTGTTCTGTCGCTGCCAACAGAGCTGCAGTTTCTGATGAGCTGACTGGGAGCCCTGACACAATCGGCACTGACAGCCTTCAGAAAAAAACACCACCAAAACCCAGGAACTTTTCATACAGTGGGAAGGGCACAACACAAGCACCCAGGAGCTTGTGTAATCCTACCATGTTCCACGCATGGAGAAAAAGCTCTCCTCGTTCATCAAGAGCTATCAGCGATCTCACCAACAGCTGCGTTAAACACATTTCCCCCTCTTTTCTCTTTGACAGACAAGCAGAATTCCCCTTTAACTGGAAGTCACCGCAGACTGGTCAGGCACAGGCAGCCCCGGAGGTGCTGCAGCCTGCCCTGCTGGTCGGTGGAGCCCAGGCAGTCGGTGCAGCCATCTGTGCGCAGTGCTAAACAGAGCATTTTAATAAACAGCTATAAAAAGTTCCGTTCTTGCACTGAACCAGAAGCGATTCAGCCTCTGGCCCAGCAACCCAAACTGCAGAGCCATGTGTGCTAACTTAGCACGCGTCCTTCCCAACACTGAAAGCTGACAGACGAACGTGACAACACAGAAGAGATTAAAACCTGCGTCAGAAGAGTCATAGAGTAAGTTCAAAGCAACCGTGATAAAGATTCTGACTTTTTAAGAGGTAAAAACACATTCAGTACAAGGTCTAGCTACTTGTCAATACTGGTCTGTCATTTCACTACCACCCCACGCCAAATAAAACTCAACCCACGTGATCTTAGCCAGAGCAATTCTGAAATAACGACAGATTCGCATTGGGGTTTATTTTTCTCCCCAAGGCATTTTATGGCAGTCACCCTAAAATCCAGAGTCCTCCAACACCGACCTTGTATTTTGATACTTACTGCACAAAATTGGGGAAGAAGGTGTCTGAAGAGTCAAAGTTGAACCATCTTTGCGAGTGATGTTAACACGAAACACCAGCCTAGCACGGGTGCTTTTTTTCTTGGAACCAGCAATCCCTATCCTAGCTTCAACATCAGCATTTCTCAGCTTCAGTATTCCCACGCAATCAACCCTAACAACACAAAACAGCGAGAGTTTAATAGAGTTTAGTAAATTCAGCCTCTTGGACAATCTTTCGACTAGGTACGTAAGCCGCAAAGTCAAAACTCTTGAAGTAATTACTGCAATATTCGATTACGGTTTTTATTTACAAGAAATCTCTGTATGACCTTCCTCATTATGCAGCCCAGTTTGCAATTCAACTCTACACAATTTGGATGATGAATCATGGGAGGAATATGGAAGTAGCACGAATGAGACAGAGAATGCGGCATAACCAAGTCATTCTGGAAAGCATTCATTTATAATCACACATCTTCATCCTTCCATTCCTGGGGCTAGATCTGGGTTTGTTGGATTATTGCTACAAAATATTCTGCATTCACTTAAAGCAGTAGTAGAAGAAAACTTACTGTAGTCATATTATTTTTTATGCTCAGTGCAACTTGGAAGTGATAGATACGTCAAACCATAACTGTGGTCCTAGGGGAAATGTATACAGGGCCAGGGTGAGAGCGCGCCGCGGCGCCGGCTTCCCGAGATGCAAAAGGATTTCAAGCAAAAAACAACCAAAAAAAAACC
>WEIS01115430.1:0-14201 GCA_013389965.1 Todus mexicanus | reverse complement strand
AGCCTGGGCCACTGCTTAACAACCCATCCCAAGAGCAACTCCCGCAAACAGGGACTACAAACACACTGAAGAAACGACGATGTAAAAATAAAGCCACGAGCTGTTTTCCAGGTGTTCCTCAACTTTGTGGCAGTTGCGAAGCCGCGGAGAATCAGACAGGTCTTTCAGATACCTGTTCCCTCAGCTACAGCCCAGCTCCTTCTGCTTCATATTGAGATGAAGGCAAATGTCTGCCAACAACATCACATCTGACATGCAAACAGCTCCATTCGCTGCAGGTTCACAGACAAAGGACAAACTGGTCTAGATAAAAAAAACTTTACTTCCAAACATGTTTGTTTTTTATCCCCCAAAGAGAGAGGAAATTGTGAGCAATAAGCCTCAAGGATGCCTTTTCTGAGATTGCTGTGGTTGAAAGCTGTCCTCAACTAGAGATTCCCATTTTAAGCACATGCTTGGCATAACTGAAATAAAATACGTGACCTTGATAGGAAGCAAAATACTTCTTGCAAAACATTCACTCTTCATCTTGCTATGCAAAAGCTGCCTGTTCTTCCTAAACGAAGGACACAAACCCACATTACTCGAAAAAAATGTCACATCGGATTTAATCGGAGGAGGATGTTTTTACAAGTTAAGCACCGACCTTCTCTTTCTGAAGCCATGGGCTTCCAAGGGCAGAGCATCTTCTCTTCTGCACCA
This sequence comes from Todus mexicanus, assembly GCA_013389965.1. NCBI lineage: Eukaryota > Metazoa > Chordata > Aves > Coraciiformes > Todidae > Todus > Todus mexicanus. The sequence goes on along the minus strand of WEIS01115430.1, from coordinate 13,499 downwards.
AGTGCTGCCTTGGCTCACATAGTGCTCTCCTTCCAGCGTTAGGACAGAGAAAGGCACCACCGCTGTTCGACCTGGACAAGCTCCACTGAGCTTTCCATGTGTCTTAAGAGTACAGCTCAGAACCACCAGTCAGATATGCAAGGCTCACCAGGTCTGCCATGACCCTAGGACCTCGGGGAGGCCACCAGATACCCCCCGGTACTGTCCTACCTCAGCCCAGTTGGCTTAAGAGTATGGCTGTGATTGACTTCAAGAGAAACGTACCTACAGCAACACCAAGTTCGGCTCAAAATGAACTTAGCTAGAGCTAGAGGCTTCAACGGCCCAACACAGAAGACCCATGTGAAGCTCCTCTGGCATGAGCCAGAAAACCAAACGCACCTTCAGCCCACGCCTAAGAACACAGTTGGTACACTGTCAGAAATAACTTTCCCTTTTTTTTCCTGCAATCAATGCTCTCCATCACCAGAAGGGATTGCAGAGATACCAAAACAAAGTTAAAAAGGAAGAAGAAAAATAAAGCTACAAGCCACATGCAGGTCTTGGAAAACCTGGGACTGCTCTTGCGCTGGGTGCCAGGTGAGTTAGAGCACAGAAGTCACCGTAAATATGGTCTGGTTGTTGTCAAAGCTACGAAAGAGGACTTGACGTTCCGATTTCTTCGCTTTTCATGGCACAGATACAACCTGGGCTTAAATGTGGGGTTTTTTAAGAAATAACATGCTTCTCAGGGCAGAACCTGAGGCAGGCTGATAACCCTGCTAGATAAGTACACAAACACGTACGCCTGCTGGCTTACTTCTGGGATATTTCCCAAGTTCAGCAATACTAGTGCTAGGATTTTGTCTCCAAGTAACTATTTGTCAAACAAAGTGCTAAATCTCCCTTGCCAACAGGCAGGGCTTTGGACACCCCCACAGAATGGCTGTCTCCAGTTTGTTCCTCCTGCAGGCTAACCCAAGAGAGACACAAGTCCCTTCTGAGACCCTCAGCAGGTGCACTACTTCTCTGCATTTTCCTCAAGGCACACGCTGATGTCCACAGCAGATCCATCACCTGCAGAATCTATGTTTATGATGGAACGAAAGGCAGGAGCTCCTGCCACTCTTTCTTGCAACCACCACTTCTACATCAAGAACATGTCAGTGCACCAAATATCACTTAACACTGTTTCCATGCTTACACACAAGGTCTCAAGCTCTCTTAGAACTTGTACCTAGGGCCTCTCCTCTTACAACCTGAAGCTACAGTGGTAAGAGGGCCCAAACGATCAACCTCTTTCAGAAAAGTCATTGACAGCTGCAGCTCCTACACCCACCATGTCCAAATGAAAGCTGACCAGGTAAAAAACTTCTGTCTTTCTGTTTCTTACAAGTGCTGAGTTAAAACGCCTGCAGAAAAGCACAGCGTCACCACCACTTCCCAACTCTTCAGACAAGTCCAGGCAGCAAGTGAAACCGCTTGCAATAAAAAAGAGAAGCCTGACCCACACGGATCCACAGTCAAAACCGACGGAAAATCACCAAAGATAATCAAACGCGAGGCCTGCGGCTACACACGCTGTGATCTCAGACTTCGACAGTTGCCATTTTTCAATGCGCAAAACAGTTTCTAAATGATTTTCTCACAAAAGGGCTTAAAAAAAGATATTGCTTGCTGTGAGAACCAGAAAGAGCTCTAAATACTTCTAAAAAGCTGTATTTGCTAATAAATACGGCACAGGTAGGAAAACTTGGGTCATTAAAATGCAACCACTGTTAATGTTAGTGAAAAAGCAAAAGCGTACTCTCTCTCGTACCAGTGGTTCAAAAGAGAAAACTACGATGCTGAGCACAAGTCTTGAGTGAAGCCATTGAGAGGAGACCTGATTTCTGCTGTTGCTCAAACACTCACCACTGACTGCCCTGAGAACAGAGGTAACCCCAACCCGCAGGCCTTCCAAAGCTGAATCATTAAGCTTGGAAACGTCCTTCGAGATCGTCAGGTCCCACCATCTAGCGAACATTGTCATAACCATCTCCCTGCGAGAGCCCGTTTCCAGGTGAAACCTCAAAGCAAGTCTAAATACTTCTTTCCAAAGCGGGCCCCGAACCAGCAGGCTTCGGCCAAAAATGAAATCAACTTCCGAAGTCTTCATATGTCAAAGTAACCCAAGAGTAAATACTGTATTTCTCCATTTACAGCAAACGGGTGAAAAGAAGTAAGATCACTTTTTCTGGTCAGTCTCAGTCTCACAATCCAAAAAGTTGCTGTAGAATAATCATTTGCAAGGGTTCAAAACTAAAGAGCCAATACAAGCATCTATCAATTTGTTAATCAATTATCAAGTTTAGACATTTATTGGATGAAGGGCTCCAGAGCCCTTCTGCAATCTAGAAACACACGGTCCCTATTCTCTCCCAGAAAGAAACCTTGTCTGTAGCTCGGGACACGTGCACATTAAAATTATTTCACCTTTTGATAGTTCTTCCTATCTTCAAAGCCCTGTCGTTTGATTAAAGCAGCCACATTCCCCTCTGACAACAGGAATGAACAGGTTCTTCCCCAAAGCATCGCCCCTTCCATTCCTCTGCCCTGCTCACGCCTGTGCCAAATTCCTTGGCAAAAAACGGCTGTAAACACAGGAACTTTGATCAATAGGGGTTTTAGCCGTTACAAGTATGTGAGAACCGCTGCGGAATGATGAAGCAAGTGCCCCAGTATTTTTCCATTTTTAAACAAGTACACCATTACGTGAACAAATGACAGAACTATGAGATTAGTCACAGGGCTGTACTGAAAGGAGGCAGGTCACATATCTTAGATTAGCCGCAGATGTAAAGAAGTCAAACTGATCATTCTCCCGACCCCAAAATAACGTTTGCCTGTACTGGAGGGGTGTTGATGGTCTCCCAAAGCATTTAGGATCAGCCCTTGGGAGAGAAGTAAGTCACCTAAAGGAAGGTCTGCTTCGGGTGCAGACAGGCAGCTTCGGAAAATCCAAGAACTGGATCCATCAGACTATTTTTTCGTACAAACAATCTATATCATCTTCTCCAGAAAAGCAAAGAAAACCCCTTACTTTGCTCACAGGTATTCTATCCACTTTCAGAAAAGGAAGGGAAAGAGAACACCACATCCACAGCTTTCCAAACACTGCCAAGTTGCAGTTGGGAGCCTATAGCTGCAACTGTTGTGAAATCTGCGATGTCCCGAAAGCCCAGGCTTTCCACGGGCGGTACCAGCTGCAAGCTGTTAACAGCATTCGAGTCCTCCTGGGACTTGGCTCTGCAGGATGGAATTAAAGAGGATCCAGTCAGCTAAAAGCTGTTTTGCTCTAGTGACTGAAGAACGACATTATGCAAAAGCTGGGAAACATTCTTCGTTAGCAACCTTTACTCAGTTGCTGGTTTTATCAGCTTCTCAATATCTAATCCTCCAATAATTAAGAAGACTCTTTCACTCTGAAAGTGTGAAAAATGCTTTCTATTCTGCAGGTGCAGGTTTTGGACCAAAATCCGCATGTTACCCCTTTCACACAGAAAAAGAGCCCGTGGGGGACTGGAAATGAAAACTAAATGCAAAGGAAATATTTGCTGGAGCAGCACAAAGCTGCTCTAGCCGAAATGCCGAGCAGAGTGGCAGTGACCACCATCACCAGCTCTCACGGGATATTTTCCACCTAAGATAGAGTCAGCGCATGACCGTGGCCTCCCAGCAACAGGTGGGACAAAGCCTGGCTCACTGGTGACTCAGGGAGAAGGTCAGCAACTGCATCACTGCTCCCAATGGGAACGGGGAGCTGCTCATCACCCTAACTTTGTCCAACTCCAGAAAGATCCCAGGGTTCCCTTTTACAACCCCTTTTTCACAGCAACAGGGAGAAGCTTGGAAAACACCTGGGATTCCATTTAGTGACAGCTCAGTTGGCGTTGAGACAAGGAAAACCAATGGGGAAATGAGAACACTCCTTGTAGGTAACGCTGGCAGAAGAAAGCCCTTGTATGTTACCCTGCTTATAAAGGGAGAGCAGGGCGAGCTACATAGAGCACGCGGGCAGCTTTCCAGTGAAGAGATAGCCCTGCTCATCCTCCCGCGATCAGTTTGCAGCAAACTCCAGCGAGGGGGGAAAGCTCGTAGCAGAGCCACGCTTCTGGAAACCTGCACAACTCCAGGGTCATCCGGGGTGGTGGGGAGGAGGTAGGGAATTGATGGGCAAACTCCAGCCCCTTTTGCACTGCGTTTCTCCTGCTTGCGACAAAGGAACTTCTTCTTCAGTGCTAAAACCTGGTGGTCAGGAGAAAGCGATCTGAAGAAAAGGCGAAAGGACAGCGAGCGTGGCTACCAGAAATAGTCACCTGGCAAAGCTGTGCTGCTTGCATCATCCCAGCGCTGCCAAGCGGCAGAAAGCGCTCGCTGAAATCCAGCCCGCTCCCAGGTTTCCCCACGTAGACAGAGCAGCTCCAGTTCAGCAGACTATTTATATCGGCAATCTGCACAGCGCTTCAACAGATGCTCAGCTTTAAATATGGATTTAAACCTTCTTGAAAACAGCCAGGCTAAATATACGCTCGAGGTTATATTTGTTCCTCGGTGCTGTCCTGAATCACAGCTCTCTTTCTGCCACTGCTGCTCCTGTGGGTGCTGACAGAAGACGTGCCGGCAGCTTGTCCTTGTGCCACCAAAGTCCCTCCGATCGTTATGGCAATGCACTACCAAACCCCAAGAGAAGATGATGCTGGGACGTTAGCCCTCTTTTCATAATGAGAAGTCCAACATTCAAAATCCACTCATATTTAAGCCCAAATGAGGTTTTGTCAGCAGATGGAAGCTTCTTATTTATTGCCAAAACATTGAAGGAACCCATGAGACGGAGTAATCTCATTTCGACAGCAAACAATTCATTAAAAAAATCTGGTTTACATACACATGCAGATATATTTTAAGTCGAGTGGGTAAAAGAATTGGAAATTTTCCCTTTTTCACCACAGAATAAAAGTCATGCTGACAGAGTTGGAACGAGAAGCAAGTCGAGATGAGTGAAAAGGCTCCAGCCCCACCGATTTGTACAGCTCCCTGGGATCCTGCGAGATTACCCCGATACCTCCTCCTCACAACCTCACCACACACCACCGGTGGGAGTTGCGAGAAGCTGCAAAACCCTCGTGGGATCTGGCCAACGAAAAATCAGAGATGTCCCACTAAAATGGGGGAGCCACACTGAAATGCAATTACTCTAAATTAACAGTTTAGAGCGTGAGCTTTATATCTGAACTACACTGCTGACAAAATTTAACTCTAAAAAACCAGGCAAATAATCGAAAGGGGCATATTCTGTGGTTACAAAGCCACGTGTTTTGCCTCCGATTAGCAAACTTTATTCTCCAAGCCGTAACAGTCATTTCTCTGACAGAGTCCATCCCCAAATAATCCCCATTTCTTGAGGCACACACGAAACGACTGTTGTGGATGGCACTACTTTTCTGCCACTAGGAATGCGGAGTATGTTTCAGCCCAGCTTTAATGCAAAGCCTAGACTAATCCTCGCCGAGAGCTTTAGCTAGGCTTTGCCAAAGGAACAATTGTTGCCACTAAATAAGTTTACACTGTTTGGTGGTGAGCACTTTCGTTCTGCAGAGCGAGCTCTTATTCCCACGATGAAATGCATGCTGGAATGAAGTCATTTGACTGCAGTTCTATTTTTTTTTTCCTCTAGACTCATCCCTGTGAAGTTCCCCATCCTAGACAATTTACATAGAAACAGGCTGGAACATGAAAAACAGGATATACAAAGGAGGCAGAACAAGTCCCAGACAGATAAAGGGAAACCCAAATAAAAGCGAGTCCAACAAAACGGGGTCAGACACGTTCTCTAGGAATACCCCAAGCACAGGGAAAAGTCAAGTCAGCACTCTGCCTGCAAGCAAGGAGTGGGAACCAGACTTCCTCTTCTTGGCAGTGTCTGGAGCCCGGCACATCTGCAAAGTGCCCTAGAAAGCTTTTAGAGGCCCAAGGACCAAAACCGCAGAGTCGCAAGTTAAAATCTTTCCACATCCACAAAACTCCTTCCTAGCCTCAAAGTTCTTGTTGCCTTCACGGGCTTGAAACCACAGGGTTTTGTGCAGCTTCTACAAGAACATCTCCTCATCAGGAGCAGATCCATCCCGTCCACCTAGCTCCCCCCCTCAAATAGTTCCCAAAATTTTGCGGGTCTCTCACCTGCTGTCTCCCAGGTTTATTCTTTCCCCACAGCCAGCCCCCACCATTACCCACAGAGCATAGTAACCATGAAGTGTTTGACTCTGAGACTGGGTGGCTGCCCCAGGACAGGGTTACCACCTTCACACTGAGACACGACCATCACCTTGCACACGGTATCCAGCCCGTTTAGTGTGACTCAAGGTGCAATGTCACTGCAAGGACATGTGCTACAGCACTGCCCATCTGCATCTGCTCAAGCCCATCTTTATTGACAGTGAACTCTTCCCAATTGCTCTTCCCAGTGAGCGGTGTTACCTAGAGCGTGTCCTTTTTTGCCACCCGATGAGCCACATCGCAAGAGCGACATATCCGCTTTAAAAACAAAAATAAAAATACCCCTCAGTCCCCACAATGCTATCAGTGCTCTACGGCCACGGACCAAATAGACACCGTAGCGCTGCAACCTTTGGTAATTATTTCCTGTATCTTGTACATGAAACCGACCTATTATCTGTATCATCAGACCACATCTGCCCAGCTCCCACAGGGCCGGACAGTCCGAGGCACGCTTCTATCACGACATACGTTCTATCTCAGCGTACAGCTGGCTCATGGTGGAGCCCAGCTCTTCCCTTTTGTGCACAAACAGGTTTTGACACCTGTGCTTTCTGCTTCCTTGCAACTTTCCAGCATCCTTCCACTCACCATAGGGAAACTCTTGGGTTCCAAGGAAGAAAAAGCACAGACGGGGTGACTACAGCCTCTGCTGCTGATCCCAGGTTCCCCTAGCAGAAGCCCAAGTATGAAATAAGGACACTCGCTTCACCCAGAAAAAAAACAACCTCCCACGTAGCTTCAGCGTGGAGGAGCCAAGTTATTAATCAGAGCCTGAAATCCAAGCCTAGCAAGTCACATCGTTATGAAACTGCTCTCACAGCACAAATGCAACGGAGAGTAACTGCTGGAGGTCTCCACTGACCAGGATGCTCAAAATACCTCTCCTTTCATGCACAGCCACGCAGTTCAGAGGGTATGACATAGCTACAGCTCAGAGCTAAACCGAACACCCCTCCTTTGCCGGGTGAACTCGGTTCTCATTACTATACTTAAATATCACAGTCTCCAGTTGGAAGCAAAGCTTGAACACGAGGCCAATGCTGCATTCGGGCTGAGACTAGTCCATTCATATGTATCTTGACAAAGCAAAGGAAAGGCTCTGCTGATTTATGCATACTTTTATTTCCGTCTAACTGCTGAGGTCTATGTGACTCTTCCAGGGAGCATCCAAATCACGAGGCAAAATGCACCAAAAGGGAGCTGCCTTTTTATAGTCATAAATCTGGTGGTACAAGTACAAACACATCTATAAAGAACTGCTTACATTTCAGTTAACATCTGCTCTCCTCTTCAGCTTTCAGATGACCAAGCTCTTCCCTATGCATCGTTTTGATGTACTTAATATTATCATTTTAAAGTTCACTCTGTGGGTATGAAATCAGCAAATAAATCCAAACGTTCTCCTCTGCTTGCACAGATGTTAGACGGGGATTCAAAGTGGAACAGAAGAGCTCACAGTTCTTAAAGCTTTCATTTCAGATATACCTACAGATTTATTTTAATGAATATACCATTTTTCTGGGAAATGGACAACACTAAGAAAGAATAAAGGAAATCATTTGCAATGATTAATGTACCAGGGCTGAGGCCTTTTCCACCCTATCTTGTCAATTCATCAGGTTTATGACATGGAAATTCCAGTGTCATACAATTTCCATTTCCCTTGGTTGTGGATCTTTGGCTTCCATTCCTTCAGGTCACAGGTGAAATAGTTCGTTTTGGCTTATCAGAAAGTCACAGAGATAAAAGAGCCAGAGGAGATAAAAGAAAGGCAGTTCCTGCCTCGTGATAAGTTGCTGCTTCTTCAAGGCATTCCCATTAGTTTCTGCCCCAATGCAACACAAACTTCGAAGCAAGTTCACCACCCCTAAAGTAACCCTGGCAGACAGAGAAACCCAGGAGTGGGTCCCTGCACCAGACCCACAGCTGCGGAAGACTCGAGCTGAAGAGAAGTCTTTCCTCAAAAGCCTTGGTAAGGGTATAACGAAGCTTGTTTTTCATGAGTGATGACAGAAATGCATTTATTTTAGGGTTCACTCTAGTGCAAGCAGGAGCTCCAGCAAAGCACCTGCTGGAGCGATATTCTGCTGGGAGACAGAAAGACCTTTGCTATTAGCAGGGTATTCTGCAGATGATTGATTTATTTTTCAATGACGCTCCCATTTTGTCATACCAACCTACTGGCATCTGAGTTAAAACAGGTTTTTGGCCTCCAGATCTCTGGTTCGCCCTCCACACGTTTCATAATCATCTAATTCCCTAACAGCTTCCTTGTGCAATCAACATTATCCGCGCTATCCCCGTGCCAGCTCGATCTGGAGGAGGAGGAGGAGGCAAACGGGGGGGCTGCCAGGAGAAGAAGGGCAAGGGCCCAGAAATGGCTGGCATTAGGGAGAGCAGTGCAGCAGCAGCACGGCTCCGCAGCCATCCCCACAGCGCTCGCCGCGGCTTTGCTCAAACGTCTATTGATCCTCCTCATTAGATCGGCAGCATCTGCCACCATCCTGAGAGCAGCCATCTGTGCGCTCATTTCCCAAAGCCACAATCCCAATTGGAGGAGGAGGTTAGTAGGTCACGGGCATAATTCTCTGCATTTCCCGAGACGAGAGGAGCCTTGGCTCTGCGGGAAGCACTCCCAGAGCCCCTCTTTTCCCCATCCCTACCCTCTAATGCTTCCCCTGCCACCTGACCTTAGCTGCAACCTACGTTTCAGTCCCTCCCGCCTTCCTCCTGGTGCAGAAGCAAGAAGCAACAGGCAAATCTACAACAGTTCTGCTGATGGATAAGCAGATTTCAGAGATGGAGAATGACTAGACTAAGGATCGACATTTAAAATGGTCCCAGTCAGAACAGTTCAATGAGATTCACAAGAGCCAACAGAAAACACAAAGTTGGGCTTAGAGAAGGAAATCCAGGCGTTGGTTATATTTACATTAGAGGATTTTGCATAGAGCCTCCATCAGCTTCCTAAGAATGAAGCAATGGTTTGCAGTTGTCACAGGGTACAAGATCCATCTCCAATGTTCTCTGTAGTGACACACCCTGAGCCTGCCTCATGCCCTTCTCCACCTCAGCTTCAGTACCTACGGACATGGGAACCCTCTTCTTTCTGTAAATCTCTCTGGCAACCAAGGTAAGTGGAGAACTTGTAACCTGCCTGATCAACTCATGCTCCAACCAGTCACTTCTCTGAGGCAACACTGATCACCCAGTGACAGCAGAGACCATCTAATACACAACATTTCCACCAAGTTGGTGGCGATCCCCGCATCTTTTTTAGAACAGTACTTCCCACCCAACAGCGTTTGACTCCAAACAGCCTCCACGTTTTACATACATCTACAAAATAGAAGCGCAGAGGTGATGTCACACCACGGCGGACCAGTTTGCCTGTTCATCGGTAGGACTGAGCATCACCTGAGCAAAGTCATGATTTCTGGTAAGACATGAGTCAGAAAACCCACTGTGTGGATGGTCAGGTATGAAGCAGAAGCGGAATGTCGAAAGAGCTGCCAGGCTCAGTGGACAGGTCCAGTGAGTACGCTCTGAAGCACTTCAAAGTCCTGTTTACATATACACAGAGAGAAATCCTGAGCTTTGGATGGCTTGTTCCCACACTGTCCAGCGGATTTGCTGGGAATTTAATGCAAAAAGGGCGGCTTTCCAGTACCAACCATCACCTGCACAATTCAGCCCTTCTCAGTTAGAGAAGAAATATCTCTGGCTTAAAATCAAAACGAGATTTTTTCCCCCCTCTTTTCTTTTTTCCCACATGGTAAATTCCTTAGACTTTTCTGTCCCTTAGCAGTTTCACGTGAACGCAGAGAACAGAATTAGGCAAAGAATTAAGGTGGCTTAGGTAATTATAGCGGCACATGCTATCAGTTCAAGACAGAAGATTAGCACAGCGAGCTTTCAGTTAAAGGAGGTCTTCCCCGGGCCGTGAAAGGAACTGGCCTCTTTTTCGCTTTGTCTATCTAAACCATGAACAAAGCAGGAACAGATACGCCAGAAAAACTTCCCAGAGGCGCTTCTTCTGGTATTTAAAGGCTGAAGAAATTTGAAGATGAAGCTGAAGAATCGCTTTAAATCCACCAAGTAGACAGCTATGCACCCCGTGGCTTTAAACCCCATGTAAAGCTTAAATTGAATTATATTCCTCTACATCTAGCATGACTAATTGTGTTACCTTTGGCTAAGGGAGATTTCTAATAAGAACTGCCTGGTAAAGAAAAAAAAGCAGCAAAGACCATTCTTAATCGAGAAGGGCTTACTTGGAAAGCAGTTAATCAAGGCACAAGTGACCAGGAAACTAAAATGCTTTGTATCACTTGTACCTACCACAAAACAAAGGGATTTGGAGACTCATTCACCACTTTATTTCACAGGTCATTTTCTCTGTTCTGCCCAGATCATATTTATCAAGTACACAAGGATAAATTCTTATTATCTTATCTCAAACTTGGCATCAGTTAATTCAATATTAACCAGATGGAGTTTGTCAGTTTAACTCTCCTCTCAAGGGGAAGTACAAGCTATAGAAGCATTTTAACTTTCACGTAACCAAAAAAATATTTGTATCAATTCTTCAAATTGTGGAGAAAACTGAGAAGTATGGCAGGAGCGCGACAAAACCAGAAGGCCAGAAGAAACAACACTTCTTTTGTATTTGTATTTCAAGTCAAACTAACTTTCTTATTTCAGGGTCATGAATTTTGGTCAATTAAAGCTGACAAAAACGTTAAGCAGAACTTTTCAACAGCTCTACCATCAATATTGCTCAATATCACCACAGCAATTTTTGGGTTTTCTTTTTTAAAAAGGAAAACAGTGGAGGGAAGTTTTAGAAAATACCTGAGGAGATGACACTGTGCCTTTAAATGCACCACCCCTCAAAACAATCCTCCTCAAAAGCACATTATCATTGCTCTTGAGAAGCAGATGATCACATTCATTGCCCCCTTCTTCTGCCGCAGTGGCTGCTCCTTGCAGACAGAGCCAGAAACCTCTGAAAGCAGCCATCAGATCTGAGCAATTTTATTCTGGCTTCTGCCAAGAGGGAAAACTCTCAGCTGTATATTCACATTATTTCAGGGGAATGCATGGAAAAAAACTTCACAAAAAGTTGCTGGAAAGAAACAAAGTTACTGATATTAGGAAAGATGTTGGAAGCGAGCTGAGATGTTCCGCCAGGGCAGAACTCAACGCACAGACACTTGTGCTTGTAGCAGCCTGCAAGGTGCTCTCAGCACCTGAACTGCTTGCAGTGCTTGGGACAAGAGGAAGCCCAAGGGATGGAGCTGAAAATCCAAACCCCCTTGGTCTTCGGACCGCAGTACCAAGTGGAAGCCTGGTGGGGAGAGCTTCAGATGTCACAGCAGAGGAAGAGAGAAGGTAAAATTCCGTGAGCAGAGTGTGGAGCTTCCCTCAGGTGGGGGCCTTCTCAGAGCCGACGACTTGCTGGAGTGAGATGCCAAATCGTGCCAATGAAGAGTGCCGACCAGGGAGGATAATTTGGGACATGGTGTTAGGGTAGGATGAAGTTTTTTGTCACTCACATGAGATCCCTGACGTAACTGTCCCTTTGAAGGCTTTCAACATCAGGCTTTCAGGTGTGCATGAGGCGGCCGATGGCAGGGCAAAGCTCAGACGCTGTGTGCCCCGTCCAAACTGGGATGCACACACGTACTTCCTACGATGCTTAATCAGACCTCACGCATACAGAACTTACTCAGGGACAACTGCTTCTTCTCCCCAATGTTTATTCTCAAAACCAACTTCAGAAAGGACCCAAAAGGGTAAAATCACAACTTCTGCACATTTCTGGACAGGGAAAGAAGGAATCCTCTGCACCAGCGACACTCGGTATTTGCCTTAGCAACTAACCCCACCAGTAAAGATCACTTTCTATTACCGTGTATGGGAGTTGCAGTGCACTCCCCAGAGCGAGGAACAGTTCAGCGCTACTTTTATCACACCTACCCTAAATCTGGATTTTGCAAGGGAATAAAAAGAATAAAACCAACTCGTCTCCTTCTCCACCTGTCAAAAGCATGGCATGAAAGCTTGGCAAAGGCACAAGTGTACACACCTCAATAATTACTTTGGAAAACACACTGAAAGGGGGAAAACGTAACGCGAACTACAGGGAAACCTGGCAGGGATAAAAAGCTGCTCTGCTGATCACTTGGAGATGAGGAAGAAAAAGGAGCTGCCTGCTCTTCTCAGCCCCCTGAAAGCAAAGGCAAAGCAGGAGCACCATGTGCCTTCATCTCATCCAAGTGCTTCAGTGGGAGCTGAGAGTCTTTGCAGTAAGAACAGAGCCCCAGGAAGGAGAGAAATACCATCCAGACCATCTCCTGCACCCACTAGAAGTTCTCCTAACTGCCAGTCAACTGTGTCTTCAAGTAACCTCTCCTGACACCTCCTCTCCTCAGCTTTCCTCTGGATCTTTTAAGGTCACGGCCTTTTCCCTGAACCATAAACCCCAAAATATCCATCTTGGAACTGAACAAAACTCCAGGGTTGTACGCCCTGCAGCGAAAGGCAAGAGACCTTCCTGACTCCACAAAACGAGGCAACCTGCCAGGGACAAAAGGGGTCCTGCCTTAGAGGAGCCTGACCCCCTAGAACGCGGCCTCTCACCAAATATTCAGGGCTGGGACACAGTCTAAAGCTGACCCTGGGCAGTTACACCTCCAGCCCAGGCAATGAGGGGTGTCTCCCTGTGTTAGGTAACCACTGCTTTGCAGGGTGAGAGCAGACAGGAGGGCTGGTGCCCTCCTCACCCGCACCCTTCCCAGAGCCCTGAGCACCTTCCCAGGCCCTTTCCCAGTTCCTCACGCCAGCAGCCGCTCCGATGGGCTCCCAGGTAGGCAGAGGGCAGCTTTGCAACTGCAGCAGCAATTATTCCTGTGTTCACCTCTGCACTTGCACTGCAGTGTGACCCGAACACACTGCTTGTGGCATCAGAGATCGGAAGGCCAGAAAAAGGTGTGCTTCAGCCGACTCCACCACCTTGGACAAAGCCACTAGGCTGCTGGGCAGTTCTTGAACATCAGAACACCGAAGATCTCCTTACACTGATGGGAAAGTCTCCTTGACCATCTTCCCTACATAAAATATTCATGTGAAAAAAATTAAGCTATTGGGCCATCGCAGAATCCCAGCACGGTAGGGCTGGTAGGGGTTGGAAGGGCCCT
>WEIS01115427.1:0-10071 GCA_013389965.1 Todus mexicanus | reverse complement strand
AAGGAAAGAAAAGAAAAGGGGAACAAAGAGTGGAGTGTGGGTCTGGAGAGGGCCTGTTTTCGGTGCCTCCCTCTCCATGTCCCCCTGCCCCCTCTGGCTCCACAACTCAGAGCCTTTTCAAACATACAGACTTCTCGTTCCTTTGACAATTCTTCAAAGGCTCCAGGATTCGAGGGAACTTCCTGTTTCATCGCAAAACCTCGCTTTCTTTTCCTTTTCCAGACTATTAAACCCCACGCTAACGAAGCGGTGCTTGCTGCATGTCCGACTACCCTGCCTGCTGCGTGACATCAAAGTCATGTCGCTCAAGGTGTTTTGGTCCTCACATCCCCCTTCTGACCCCCGAGTTTACTGCAGAACAAAGTCTTGCTGAGCTCGATGCTGGAAAATATATTTCCTTCCTCACATGCCCATAGCACTTGTTTTAGCATTGCATGGGGTTGGGAGTATTATTTTGTTATCATAGGGTTGCTGGTGACAACTGATCTGCACACACTGCTTTGTTATTGTAGGGTTGCTTTAAAATCCTAGGCTCCCGGTCTTAGTTTCATTTATTTATTTTAGGAAAAGGCAGTTTTTAGGGGTTGAAAAATAAACATGTTTAAAGACATACCAAGACACAGTGAAGAGATGGCGCGGAGAGGAAATCCCATCAAATCCGAGACCTTGCCTGCCTAAGCTGTGCCCCTCAAACATGGCCACGTCCTTGCCTCCTGCTCTCCCATGGCTGCCACGACCCACGGCCTCCCAGCAGCAGTGACCGACTTTTTGATACTCAGCATTTTTCCAGTGCATATTAATGTCGCTGTGAAAACAGCACAGCATTAACAATTCTCAAAGGCTTGAGTTACTGTAAAAATCTGCACCAGACACGGGGTTTAAAAGTTCAGATAAAGGAAGAGGTGGAAGGAGAAGAAAAGACAGCAAGGGGGGGCAGGAGAGGAGTGAAGCGCTGACTTGAACGGTGGAACGTGCGGATGGCTTTTGGTGTAATGCGCAGGCACTGTTCCCAGTGCTTCCAGGGAGCACTTAGAAGGGCTGTGGGAACCCTCTTCTCTGGCTGCTGATGAGCAACTAGTTGACAGAAAGAACTTTGGAAACCACAAAAATTAATTCCAGCGTTCAGCTCACCTACAGCACCCCCAAAGCCTTCTAAATTGCCTCATTTAGGATTGGAAACAGGGTCTGGTCCCTGACACATCTCAAGGGTAGAGCACAGCAGCAATGGTGCACAGACCCAGACCCTCACCTTGCCTCAGAGTCACATCTGGGGCTTTTCCTCATCTGCTAAGGGAAGAGGGAAACAGATGAGTTTGGGCAATACTAGGAAGGAGCAGAAGCACTCGGGGACACACCCTTCCCAGTAGAGCATCCATGGCTCTGTTGTGAAAGGGGAGATTGAGAAGACAATGAAATTAAGGGGAGAGACTCCTGTCAAACTGAATAATTAAGTCCCAGGGTACATAATTGATGTGCTCTTGATGGGGACCCTAAATCATTTACAAGGCTGGTGCGTAACCTGACGTGTGCAGCTCTGGCATTACAACAGCGAGGGACAAGCATGCCCTGCAGCAGGGCGAACCCAATGGGGTACCTCTGGTGTGGGTCACATTGCCCTGGGACACCCTCACGAATGCTTGGCTGAGTAAGGATGCTCCTCCTGCCTGTTCCCGTCCTTCTTCAGATCCTGTAAGTGGGTTGCTCACCACTGAGTCCACAAAAACGGTCCGCACAGCAGGACAGGGTGGTACAAGGAGAAGGAGATGCTGCTGTTTCTCTGTCTAAGATTTTTCAACCAACTTTAACTGAGCCCAGCCTCAGCTGAATTCTAAATACCAGCATGAGCGACTCAGCACCATCTCTAGTACACCCAATGGTTTTTTCCTACCATCAGAGGGTCAAACTGGGGCTCTCCTGCAGTGCAGGCACGTGCTCTGCCAATACAGATATCCCTGGCCAGCGCAGCTTGGGAACAGCTCTTTCAAACTGCTTCTCTCCCCACAGCTATGCTGATCCATGCCCCTAGCCCAGAGAGATGGAGCAATCAATACACAAATGAACTGCTGGACAAAACAAGGCCACCAGGGACAGGGCTGAGCCATGGAGACAATCCCCAGGGGTTTGCTGCCTGGGCCAAGGCAGAAGACACAGACCCCACAGCTGACTGCACTATCCCATAAGAAAGACATCAATCTTGAGGGCTTTTTCCATTGTCAGTTGCCCACAATGCTCTTTCCTACCCCATCAATTGCAGAAGTCAAATGGCACCGTGTATCCCAATTCTGGTCTTTTTTCTTTTATTTTCCATTTCCATTGGTCTTTTTACGCTCTATCATCAAGAAAAGCTGTATCTGCCCTTCTCATACCTCCCTGTGACCCTGGCACCTGCCTCACAAGAGCACCAAACCCACCACGCATCTCTTGGGCATCACTGGCCTGGTGACAAGACAGCCTGAGCATGGAGCAGGAGCACAACCCAAGGCTGTTCGCTGTTGCGCACACCAGCCCAGAGATCAGCATGCTGGCTTCACGCCAAAAAACATCACCGTCCCTCCTAGCTGCCCCCTGCTCCCAGTGTTTTGACAGTCAGCTTGATGGGCTGAGTGTGTTAGCAGAGTCACCCAGAGCCCCCGCTGGCTCCCCTCCGCCCCGTGCCCACCCCAGGCATGCGCTGTCTGCCTGACACTGCCTACAAACTCTATTAGCTTTGTAATTAAAAACAGCTGTAATCTGATCAGGTGGAGATCACGGTTACAAAATGAAGGAAGCCATTAGCAGGAAATGTTGTGGTTCAGGCAGACATCAAATCAGTTTAAAGAGATTGGATTTCATTGTTTTTATACAGTTACTCCATTACTATAATGCACTAGGTCCATTTAACCGGCTGGCTCGGAGGAGCGCTCATAAGGCAGTAGTGACATCTATGTGAAATGAACGGCATAAACGGCAAACTCAGAGGAGATAGCGGGGAATTTACACCCCTCGCTCTGCACTGAATATTAAAATGCACCGTGAGCTGCTGGAGCTGGGTTTGTTGAAGGACTGTTTTTCTCTCCTCTTTCTCAAGTCCCCATCAGCACTGCCAACACCTTTCGGGGACTGGAAGAGCCTTCCCAGCAGGGATCAGATCCAAGGACCTTTTCTTCTTTTCCCCAGCCACAAACCAAACCACGGGTCCAGTTTCTCAGTAGCGAGGTGGAGTGGGAACTGAAACCACAGCAGCCACACCGCTTTGCTTCCTCCTGGCCTCTCTGCCCCTGTGTAAACACCCGCCAGTCAAGACAAAAGCTGGAGAATAAAATATTTAGGTTCTCACATGAGATGTTATCCTTTTCCTCTCTTTCCCCCCTCACACAAGAAGGGGGAAGCAACCTGTGTTTGAAAGCATCAGACTCTGACCTGAGCGCTGACAGCCCCACGAGGTGCTTGAGGGGACCCAAAAGCCTTGCCATCAGGACGGGTTCTTTGCAAGAAGCTGCTGTCTCCTGCTTTCAATTCAGTCCTGCCCTGAAATCTGTAGCCAAGATACAGCTGAGGTACCTGAAGAAAAACCTGTATCAAGAGACACATAATTGCCCCTGACTGCTCCGAGGCTGACGGTTGCTAGAGGACTGAGAGGGGATTTAAGGTACAGTGGGGTGCACACACAAGTGGGGACCGGGCTGGTGAGATGATCTGGATCAGCTTGCTGTGGGAAAGCAGAGCCAGAAGCAATGTGATATAGGAGCTGCACTCCTCTGATTTCAGCCCATGCTCGGTGTTTGTGAGCTCGTCATGCCCTGAGCATAGGCTGGGCAATTGGTACCTTCAGTTTTCTCTCCAGAAAAGCCACCGGTGGTACCATGTGGGCTCATTTAGCTGCTCTGTGCCTTGCAACCTCCTTTCAGCAGGAAAATGGGCCAGGAGGCTCCATGAAGCAGCTCGTAAAGGACTCTAAGGAGGGTGTTAAAGAGATGCAAGCATGATGAGAGTTAGCTGCTAGGGAGGGAACTGTGAACCTCCCTTGGTCCTGCCTCAGCAGTAAAAGGACTCTTCAGGCAATACAGAACACAAACACCCCTCTGCCCCTCCCCTCCCCAATCTCCTAATTGGAGAAAGAGATAAAGAGAGGCCTGCAGACAAATGCTCAGGCTGCCTCCTACCCACCACCCTGATCTGAGCATGTGGAGCCCCCAGCCCAGTCAAACCCTCTTGGCTAGAAAATGGCTGTGTCATCTTCATACTAATCCAGTTCCCATACAAACAGGCAACCTTCTTCCTTCCTTGCCACTGCTTATCCCCTCTGTCTCCTGTCCTCCTCCTCTCCCTTTTCACCCCAAACTGTATCAAATGCATCAAAGCCCGAGTAAATTATGTTTCCTTTGACCTGCTGGCAGCAAGTTCAGCCACAGCACATTAAAAGAGCAGAGGCTGAGGTTTCACGGTCAGCGAAGGCAGGGCAGGAACTGCAGGCCTTGTTGCTATGTTTCTTTTGCCTCTAGAAGTAATGTTTTCAGCCAAGTTCAGTGGCACTTAAGGCTGAGATTTGGGGCTCAGCCTGTGTGGG
This sequence comes from Todus mexicanus, assembly GCA_013389965.1. NCBI lineage: Eukaryota > Metazoa > Chordata > Aves > Coraciiformes > Todidae > Todus > Todus mexicanus. The sequence goes on along the minus strand of WEIS01115427.1, from coordinate 5,525 downwards.
AAATGGGTGGCAACTGTGAAGCTGGAAGGTGATTTCTGAGCAGTCCTTGCAGCCGCCCACTTATCCTTTCTGGGTGGTCTGATGCAGTGTTGCAGTTGCCATCGTCTCCCACTAACCATCTCTGTCTCTGAAGATAACGGGCTGGACAGAGGTCGCAGGGCCAGAGAAATGAAATGTCCTGGCTGGCTGAGTCTCTGCAATCCCCTGCGAGGGTGCAGGCTCACCTGTGGGGGTCCGCAGCCTGCACTGGCCTGATCATGACCTCCCAAAACACGCCCTGCCCTGACTGGTTTCCCCAGGCACAGTCTGCGCTTCGAGTTCATTATGCTACATGTGCAACGTGGGCAACTCCATGTGGTTTTGGGTTTGGTTGTAAATGATGCCCGTATCTTTGCAGATGACGACTGCGTAGGTAGTGGCTTGCTGCAGGGAGGAGACCTGGAGCTGGTGAGGCCCAGCAGATCATGTAGATGTTTTGGAGGAACATCAAGGGGATAAGAACACCAGTGCTCCCAGTTTTCTGCCAGTTGTCGCTGATGTGATGCAGAGGGCATGCAGCATCAGTGAAAGCCTTAGTGGCAGCAGCTTCAGCACTCCATGTGCAAGGGAAATGGAAGATAAAGGGAATGAAACAGGAGAAAAGTACCTGCAGCATCTCTGTCTCTTACGCACTGGCTCCAAATGGGATGATGGGCCTAAGCTGATGGTAAAACACCGTGTTGTCCTTAGAGAAACAGGGATGTACAGGGACTGGCTGTCATCTCACAGCACTAAGACAGTTTGCGCTCTAAAATCTTGGCTGTGGGGCTGTTTCTGCCGTGGCTCTGGGTGTCATGCAGAGTTTGGAGCACCCTCCTCTGAAACTGCTGCAATGGCCATGCCAATCCCCAAAGAGGCGGCATCAAATCTGGAGCCTGTGAAGCCACTGCCAGCAAAATAAATATTCAAGAATATTTTTAGCCTGCTCTTGTTCAGAGAGAATTTCTTTGTGTCCTTCTGAGGAGCTTGCCGGATCTTTCATCAGTTTGTTTTTCTCATTAGCCGGCATAAGCTTTGTTCTTATTTAATAAAGATTAGGATCTGCTGCCTCCAGCCCTCTCTTTTTGCTCCTCCATCAGGCCCGTGGGGGCTCAGGCTGCAGTGACATGTTTGATGTCAGGCCATGGAAGGGAAGTTGAAATGCGGGACAGAAGCTGGCCAGAGTCTAGCGTTCGCTTCCCTAGAAAGCCCCATCCCGCGTCGCTTCACCCCAGCACTACCACCCTCCACAGAGAGCTGCCCTGTGGGGGTAGAGGGGCCAGGGATGGGGCAGAGCGATTGGAAACTGCTGCCTGGATCATCCAGAGGTTTCCAGGCTCAGCTGGCTTGAAACATTGCAAAGGTCTCGGTCTGAGCTGTCAACAGACAGTGTGGGGGGAAAATGGGATGGCTGATACGGGCAAGCGTGGGCTGTGCATGAGCCTAATAAAACAAGAGATGTACCATAAATGGAGGAACAGCTTCTTCCAGCTTTGGAGGTCAGAGAGATGCAATGTATCTCCCATCCCTTTAAATATCATTGAACTCTCCTGGTTAGTCAAAAAGTACCCAGACAAACCTGTTTTTCTTACTTGAGCTGAGTCGTTCCTCAGAAAGGAATGGGTTTAAACCAACAGCAGGCATAACTGGAATGAATTTTACGAACTCCCAGAAAGCGGCAATAGGTTCTTCTGAGCTTTGAAAGTCTGATCTCCACTGACAGCCTCCACTGCTGCGTACTGCTCTGCTAGAACTGTCACCGCATCCAGCTGAGATGGAGGCCACTGCAGTGGCAGGACCTGGTGCCACATCCCTGGGGCAGGGACAGTGAGGGGCCATGGAGGGCTCAGATGAGCCTGCAATGAAGGCAGGACCTCTGTCCCAACTCAAACTCCTGTATGTTACATCTTACTTATTCTCTCTGTTGCCAACTGCATGGACCAGCCAGGCCATTGCTCTGCACCTCGATTTAACCACCCTCTAGAGCGAGAGCACATTTACCTTGTAAGAAATGCTGTGATTACTTACTTGTGGTAACATACATAATTAGGTCTGTACAGATTCAGTACTATCAACATTGCTATATGTTAATGCACTTTTTTCTTAGAAATATTTATTTGAAAAAAGAAAATAAAACTAAACATTTGCACTTGGTAAGAAGGCTCCCAGTTCTAGCAGGAGAGCCCATTTTGCATACACGTAACTTTGAAGGGGATGAATAACTTCATGGCCAATAACGTTTATAGCTTTGCCTTGTGCAAGGAGATAAGGGCAGAGGAACGCAGGGCTCCGGGGCAGGAGCTGTTTGCTGAGAGGGGCCGGGAAGGAATCCAGTCCCCACCCAGCCAGAGCCTTACCTGCGCCCAGGTGCACGCCGGCCGCAGCGCCCAGCCCAGCACCAGCCGCTGCGTGAGGCTGGATACCAAACCTCCCGGCTCACTCCAGCATAGCTGGAAGGGGAGGAGGAAGGGGGGACAGAGAAGGATCAGCAGGGAAGGCAAATTTTAGAAATATTTTTTGAACAGTCACAGTTGTTGTAAATGAACTCACCCTCACCATGTTTGTGTCACTTGTGTTTGCTGCCTGGGGCTATGTGAGAGCACAAGTTTTCCTGGCACGACTGGTCTTGGAAAATCAGCTTCCAATCCATATATGATAGTGTTCATAGAAACCACAATTCTAATTTACATGCGCTGATTTCCCTGCCAGAAACTGTGCTGCTGTCCAACCCTGGGATAAAAATGCTGCCCTGTGACTTCCCTACCCAATCATGACCAACCAATGCACTTCAAAACTCAAATATTTTCCAAGGAATGTTTGCAACCCACAGTTTTAAAAAAGAAAATCTTCCCCAAATTCATGCAGTGGCTCAGCATGATGACAAAATTCAGGGAGGTTTCCTTATAGGTATTTCCCAAGCCAAATATCCACCCCCACGAAGAATAAACAAACTAACCCGTGGAAACTAAACCTTTCAGATACAAAATTTCTTAAATATTCTTCATTCAGAATTTCTCCCTTGTTTTCTCAAGTGCTTTACATCGTGCTATGGAGATGTACTCACATGTCACCAACGCACAGGGAGGAACCTGGCTCTTTTAAACCCCTTCTGCCCTGACCAAAACCAGGGAGAGGTTCTCCTTCCTCTCCCTGTGCTGAGCTCAGCCCAGAAACCTGCCTCCTCCACTCCAACTGCTGCTGTGCTCAGTGCAATGGAGCAAAGGTTGGAGAGGTGGAGAGAGAGCCCTTAATAAAGATAAAATCTATTTCTAATGTCTATAAAAACCAAACCCAAATTCCCAGTTACTTCAACGTGAGCTGTGGAGATGGGGTAATGGAGAATGAAGTTATTTATTAATAGAAGGGCATTTCAATAGAGATTGAAGGAGGCGATACGGACGAAATGGAGGCATTTACAGAAATAATGCTCAGGAGGTTTTACCCGCTTGGTCAGGCGTCTTAATCGCGTGTCCTGAAGACAGTTGTCTTCCATTCCCTGAAAAGAGTGTTATTGGGGAGCTACATCCTTACAGAGCCCTGCCATTACCCAACCCATTTCCCTCAGACTGGGCTCTCATTTCCACCTGGAAGTGAAGTCAGAAGAAACAGCATAGAAAGAGGTCCTGTTCTAGCTGGATTTGAGAAGTGATATGAAGGTGATACTCCCACTCCCAGCTCAGCCCTTCCTGCACCCAGCTCAGGGCAGAGGGGAGCTATGGCCCCCTCCGGCACACTCCCCACCTTCACTCCCTGGACATGGCTTTAAACTTCCAAGGCCAGGAGCCTTAAAAAATTAATGAGACCCCGCTCCAATTCCTACCACTGCCTTTCGCAAAACGCAAAATTCACCTCCCTAAATTCCTCACCATCTCCTTTTTAACATGCACCTCTCCCCTCACTTGGCAAGCAAACAGTGCCGAAATTCCCACCTGCCTCTCCCTTGCAGCCCCTTCTGGAGGGGCTCATTAGCCATGCAAATAAAAAAATGCTCTGAGAGCCTGACGGCTGATTCCCCCCCTGCATAGGCAAGGAATGACAATTCACGGGGGTCTTCAGGGAGTCGGGACAGAGGGAGGGAGGAGTGCGGCGCAGCGTGGCTGCATGTGGCAATCAAGCTTTCCCACCGCCACCCGTCCTCGGGGAGCATCCCCGCTCCTGTTGTGGAGAAGCAGCAGCATCTCTCCCTCCACCTTGTTAATCCCCTTTTGCTGGGTTCCCGCGCTTGGCTCCCCACCCTGACCCCCTGGGAACCCTGGGAAAGCAGCGTCCGGTCCTCGCTGCCCCTTTGCCTCTGCTTCACTGCAAAGCGGCGTGGGGAGAAAGGGAATGTTCCTTTGCTTAATTGATTTTTGGTGAAAAAGGCAGGCAGCCACCACACTGTCAAATTAATTAGTTCCAGAGCTATTTGCAGTTATGAGCCACGTAAGATTAGTGGTCATTGCGTTTTGGTGGTAGGGAGTGACTGGGGGAAGGAGGTTTTATAAGCTTTTTCTCCTCTTGGAACCTTCCTTAAAAACACAGAAGAGAAAAGAGAAAATGCCCCTGGCCCCTTTGCTGGCACAGCACAAAGGATGGGGGCAAAATGGTCAGTGTAGCCCCTCCGACGTAATCTGCCTCGCTCTAAACAAAGTGGATGCTTTCCTGAGGCTCTGGCTGGACTCTCTCCTCCTGGCAAGGGCTGGCCAGGTCCTCAGGGTCACCCTGCTGCTGTCCCTGCCAAAGTGCAGCGGCAGCACCAGCTCCCGCTTCCCTGCTGAGGTGTGAAGCTGGGCCGCCAGACATGGCTGGTATCACCTTCCGAGGTGCTTGGCCCCTTTTGTCCCCTCTTGCCCTCGCTCCTCAGAGAGGCAAAGTGGGCTGAAGGCTGGAGGAGAGGCTCTGAAAGCCCTGGGTGCGGCTCATGGGGCTCAGATCCCCGATTAGATGGGAACGCCTGCTGCAAACTGATAACACAGCAGCATCTGACGAGGAGGCTCCGGCAGTGCTCCTCTAGTTGAGCAGCACCTATTGTTTCGGGAGATATTACCCCGCACACATGCTTACATCTGGATATTGATAAGCGTGCCTGTTTTTGCATAAACACAGTACAACATGCAGCCACATACCTCTGCATTCCTCCTCCCCTCCTGCCTTTCCCTTTTCTTCCCCCCCACCCTTATTCCTTTATCTGCTTTGCATCTCCTCTTGCCTGTTAAACGTTTTCTCTGCTCCTCGCTCAGAGCTGAGTCCCTGGATGGTGGGTCACACAAATGGGGTGCTGAGGAATGGTAATGTTTTGGGTGAATTTGCAAAGTTTTTGAGGTTCTAGGTGGAAGGGAGCAAGAGAGGACAGTCTCGTGAGACTAAACCACTGCCAAATAGACTTCAACCAGGATAGGAAAACGCAGAATATTTTGGGGAATATATGCAGCATGTTCCTAAATCTGCTCAGAGAGGACCACCGTCTCTGGGCATGCACCCCGAGCCTCAGCTGTTCAGCCACGCACACATGCAGACTCTGTAAACCT